>JASDQU010688899.1:26746-39328 GCA_032191745.1 Picea mariana
AATGCGAAGAGAACCATCTCAAATCCTCCAAATTCCTCATCGGATTTACACAAAGAGCACCATCTCAAATCCTCCAAATTCCTCCATTTCATCCTATCACATGTGTGTATTTTATTGACAATCAAGTAGCACACAAAGATGTGAGAATTTACGGGGAATTTTAACTTCCATAGTCCCCTCCACCACCAAGATGGATTCCTTTGTTGGATATTGTTGTGTTGGTTTTGTCACTTGGATGAGTTAAACAACAACACTTGCATGTCTAGATGAGCCTGCTAGACAAGATAGAAGTTTGTGAGTGGGTTAAACAAGCCAAACACATGTATAAACAAAAAAATAAACTAAAACAACTAAGAAAAAGCTGTTAGAAAGCATGAGAAACTTAGAACCATGAAAATCAAACAATTACCAACATAATGCTACCAATGGATCGATAGATTAGTAGACAAAACACCGTAGAGAAAAATAGGGACTTATGAGTCCCATCTTCCTCCTTGGGAGAGATCTTGAGTTCTCTAATGGAGAGCTCTTCATACAATGGAAGAAATGGAAAATGCCAAAGAACAACAATGCCTATTCCCTCAAGAGGTGAGTGGAATGGCCCATTGCAATGGTGCTTAAAGGTTCCAAAGAGAAAAGAGGATTATCAAGGGAGAATTCTTGCAGCATAACAATACTATGAAGATCTTGGTTTCTTAGTGCACCCATGTCTCTTATTTATAGCATTCATACATGGAAAAATGTAATTGGTTCATAGTGTGAACAAGGGGCTTTTCAGAGCACCCTCTAGTCCTTTACCAACCTCCCATTTGGATTTCGCTCAGATAAGAGTGTCAAATCATGTTGGGGTTGGTCTATAAGTGGTTGAGGGGTCGACAAGATCCATAAATGTGTCGTTCATAGAAGTGCACATCTTTTCTCATACACAATGGCGCATTTTGCGCGCTGAGGGTTGTGTTGGCTCGCGCACATTGCGCATTGTGCACACACTTCCTTTGGTGAATCTGCACATTTCAATTTTTGACCCAATTGTATAGTTTTTTTACTCTTGAATTCATTTCAGTGTTGTAGGTGGACTAATTGTTGTTGGAATTGATGTGTTTCTTTAACCATTTGCATGGGATGTTGTCGACGATTTTTCAGTGATAAAAGATGCCCCCTGATGTGTGAGGTTAGGAGCATACGTATAGCCAAAATACATCACTGTTTTTTGTGTTGAGAGTGCTATTGTAATGACGAGTGAAGAGAGTAACTGCAAGAGCGATCCGTCAGAGGGAGAGGGAAAACTATGGGACCCAAACCTTTCTCTAGGGAGAAAAAAGAAAATATGTGTACAAATGAGGCGGGCATGCCCCATGCTCGTCTCATGATACCAAAATGTGAGACTGTAACTGAAGATGTATGTTGATGTAGATAACTGCAACACCCTCGATGGTGGTTGATAACGATAGATGACAGTTATGAATGGTGAATGCACTCTGAAGTGAGGCAAGGACAACTATAAGAATTGCCGATGACTCATAGGATTTGATGGCCTAACGACTTCATATGTCTTCGCCTGGTATGAAAACAAATGCAATAGTTTCATAGTAAGACCTACCGTAACATGAGAGTTTGTTGAAGTCGAATGTTATGGGGGTCAATAGAATCAAAGAGCAATGATGACTCTCTTTGTGTCGTCCGAGACTCCTCATTGTAAAGGTAATGAGAGTCAAGATATTGTTTCCCTTCTGGAAACTGTGTTGATGTCGACAGGAAGGGAGATGCGACACCAAGAAGTAAAGGGCTTCATGAAATCCACTGAGATGATATCAGGTTTTGACGGGTAACATGAATGAAGTCAAGATTTGGGGAGACTCAAGACTATCGTTGGTTGGGGAATTTTTGAAGTATGATTAGCAACAACCATAAAAATGGATCTAGTGTCAGGGGAACGACTAGATACAAGGTTAAATTGTGCCAGAGGCTAACAAAGTGAACAAACTCAGAGATCATGGGTACATGGACGTGGGATACTTGGGGCTTGTGAACAATGTCGGTATGAAAAGAGAGTGGGTGCCCCAACCAAGGGAAACATGGGTTTCTTTGCCAGGAAAACGAAGGCCATCAAGGGTGACGACGAAAAAGCTAAGTAAATGTTGGAAACAAAGGCTTTTTACAATTACCAAAGAAATAAAGAATAATTTGGGTTGAGTATACAAATACAGAAACAGGTGCCCCAATGAAAGATGGCTTGGCCTGTTAAGGCGTAAGTTTGTGAGATAAAACTGGTGGAGGGCAGGGGCCCCATGGGTGGGTTTCTTTATTAGGTAAATGAATGGAGGACAATCTACAGATGGGAAAACTGATGGTGGATGAGATGGAGGGATAATGATACTCCAGAGGTGCAGTCAATAGAATGGAGATGATATGACCTGGGAGTCCATTGGGAAGGTTAGCAATATGATGAGAATAAGTATGGGGTTCATTCTCGAAAGTGTATAAGACTATAGAGACTCACATCCCTAGGGGTTGAAATCAGCATGAGTGTCAAGTTTCCAAGGGGAACTATGGATGGGACAACTCATGTGGGGGAGAGTGCTACCGGGTGACAGTACGAAAATATAGTAGAGGTAAAGGTAATGCAGATCCAGACGTAAGGAACCTAAAGGTAAATGTCAGAGGGTATGACTAGTAGATGCAATTGATTTTCAAAGGGAATAATTACATGCCAATGTTGAACAAATACCTGAAGAGGTTGTAATCTTGCAGAACAAGTACCTACACATATGAAAACCAAATACCCGACGTGAACAATATATGATGATAAAGAACATATAACAACTATTTGATAAAATCTAACATGAGCATGCATACCTGAGCGTGATGTGAGAAAATAGCTCCTCCAAGGCCAAGTGCAGATGATGACCCGGGGAATGTGAATGTGTAGGTGGCGGGACCAGGATCCTGTGGCTAAGAATGGATCAGAAAACAAAGGCTCTGGGATCCTACAACGTAGTGTGTAAGTTGGGAAAAAAGGGGCTATATATGGCTAGTGGGCCCATAATGCCACCTCATTTGTACTTGTCACTGTAGTTGAGTTGACGAGATTGCTCTGAGGAAATTTGGAGATTGCAGGAGCATGAGGCTACCGATCTAGGAGTGGCGAGAGACAGGTTAGTGGTCCTATCCTCCTACATCTTATGAAATTCGTAGAATGTAGGTAGGGGTTGTACGAAGGGTCGTTCATGGGATTTTTTGGGTAGGGGCCCACTAGTGCACGGGGAAAGGAGGAATACCCATGCACATGTGCATGGGTATAATCCCTTTTCGGGTGCATGGTATGCAGATGTGCTTGACACAGTCGTGCATGTGGGCACAGGGGAGGGAAATACAGGTGCGCATGAGATGCGTGTCTATTTGAATAACAATTGTGCACTCATGCACGACTATTTCTCATAGAGTTGCACATGAGTGCATAACTGTGAAAAGAACATGTGTGCACCTATCTGGGTGAAAGTCGCACACTTGGGGCAAGGCTAAGGGTTTGAATTTTTTGATGTTTTTTTATGGATGATGAGGCTGATCAAGTGTTTTTGTGTGGATGCAGCTGATCAACAAACTCGAAGAGCACGATGCCAATGCACTGGAGAGAGCATGACTAGGACTGTCTATGAGAGGCAGTGAGAGAGAAGTCAGGCGTGCAGAGACACTTGGAAGCCTATGGGCTGCTCAATTTCTTCAACTTCCCTCTAATACGGTCATAGGATTTACTGCTTCAATATTTGATTGCAATGTGGAGCACTGATTTGCATTGCTTCATAGTGAGAGGGCAATAGTTGACATTCTCGGTCGTCGAGGATGTGTATTTCTTGACGGGGCTCCCATTCCATTGGATGGTCCTTCCTATCAATCCCAAGATGTCGGGGGATGAGCGAGTAGGTGACTTGGCGGTTTGCCACTACACAGGGCCAAACCCGATGTCAGGCTCAGTCATCTGGATTGAGGCAATCAATGATCTTCTGACAGAGTGCATCACCGTTATGGTGGTGAGGATATACGGATCCTTGGGGACTTAGTGGATCACTAGAGGTCAACTCAGGATAGTGGAATAGGTCCTTGATGGGGACCTTTTTGCCTGGGGTTTTCTTTTGCACATTGGGATGATGGGACAGGTGAACCGGTGTCGACGATCCGACTCCGGTGACTTCCCTTTTGGGTCCATTATGGTGGCCTGGTTTCTAGAGAGGGTGCCTCTATTGTGAGGCAATCAATGATCTTCTGACAGAGTGCATCACCGTTATGGTGGTGAGGATATACGGATCCTTGGGGACTTAGTGGATCACTAGAGGTCAACTCAGGATAGTGGAATAGGTCCTTGATGGGGACCTTTTTGCCTGGGGTTTTCTTTTGCACATTGGGATGATGGGACAGGTGAACCGGTGTCGACGATCCGACTCCGGTGACTTCCCTTTTGGGTCCATTATGGTGGCCTGGTTTCTAGAGAGGGTGCCTCTATTGTGCCCAAGGATTCTGCTCGAGATGTCAGGGCCACGAGAGTTGCGACTGATGAAGTGGGCCCATGTGTTGGCCTGGCATGGATGTGCAGAGGGTGGCCACTATTTCATAGCCTCGGTGGTGTGATTATGGCGATAAATGCCATAGCTAATACTGAGGTATCCATACGTGGGTTAGGACTGCCATCATGACCCAGATATGATGTTGTCTCCTGGGGAGGACTGGGATCAACGAGGTATGTTTTTGTTTTATTTTTTTTTTTATGTTTTTTTTATTTTGATAGATAACCTGTTTATATATGTATATGGATGTTGACTCTATATTTGGTGTTTTTTTGCATATGTGGGACTTTGAGGCCGAGAGGTGAAGATAGTCGAGGAGTCGGCTCGCTAGGAATCAGTACAGCCGACACTTGCAGAGACGAGGGAGGGACAAAGGCGACGACAAGATGATGCTGGTGTTGGGCCAGCGCATGAGCCATAGGAAGAGGCCAAAGGGATGTTGGAGGACCTGCACTGATACTTTGAGCGGGTGTTGTAGGGCGTACCTGCGGAGTGGAGGACCCTGATCCTCCGGGTAGCAGTAACGGGGATAACGATGATTGGTCGGCTTCCCCCTAGACCTAGAGGGCCCCCAGTTGGTCAGGCGTGTCCAGCTGATAGAGGACCTGGGGGGGAGCTCTGGGGTATCGCGAGTGTCAGGTTTTGTATATATAGGCTTGGGAGCCCATTTTGTATAGGGTAGTTGATACCCATTTTATATATTGTAGTGGATACCCATTTTGTATAGGGTAGTGGATACCCATTTTTGTACCTATAGGGTGGGGGGACTCACTGGCCTATGAGTGATGTATATGTATTTTTGTAAACACTGATGGCACTTTGATTATATATATATATATATGGATATATTTTTGGATCATTCATGTTTCCATGTGTTTATGTTTTTATGTGTGTGATGTCTTTTCTATGTGTTGTGACAAATGTATGATGCTTATGTATAAAATGATGTTTAATGTGATAAATGCCAATCGAATACTAAGTTATCCATGTGATTTTATACTTGATTAATTTGTCTTGGAATATGTGTAAATGTGATTGAATCAAAGTTGCGAGATAATATTCTAACTTGTAGGTATTTGCAAAAGATGCAAGGATCATGAACGTGATATACATGGTTGAGTTGCAGGACGACAAGCTGTGAATCTAATAGAAAGCTAAGGTGACGAATGTGGCGGTGACTGGCCTTGGCGAGGAGACCAATGATGATGGCGTATTCATGTTGGTTGTTGGTGGCTGAGCCCAAACATATGCCACTAGAGTGGAGCAGTACATGTGAGGGGGTATAGAGGGCCCAAGAAGCCGAGGTGAGATTCTTGGTCTAGCGGTTGGCACTGTCAGCATAACCGATGTGATAGTATGATGGATGATGCATCTGTCAATAAAATGGATGATATATCAGACACGAGGAATGGTGGCGGAAAAAGAAGACTAAAAAATCTACAAATGTGTACAAAGAAAAAACCTAATGTAGGGGGCTACGATTAGGCACAAAACTTCTTTAAGTACAACCCGTTGACAGGTTCTTTGAGAGGGTAGCTTTATGGATAGGCCAGGATGTATGCACCTTTAGTGAGGCAGTGTTTGATGATGTAGGGTCCATGCCATAATGATTCAAATTTCCCATGGCCGAGAGTATCATGGGCGATATCATAGGCTAGGATGAGATCACCTTCGATGAATTGCATGCAATAACAATGAACTAATTCTCATAATTACATGAATTACCAATGAAAACTTAGCATTTATCAAGTATATTATTTAGTGAGTGTCACAAGTAATTTCTGAGTTAGTTAGCTATGGATTAGGTTAGTGTATGCAACAAATTAGTATCAATTGGTATCATTGTAGCAGTGATTTGCAACAACAAGAAGTTAGATAATGAATTAGTCTAAGCTAGAGTTAGTAGAAGTTAGTATAGGCTTCAAAGAATAGATTTTAATGGTTGTTTGATCAATTCCTTCAACAAGAGAAAGTAGAAATCAGTGGCTTTTATGGAGTCAATGTTACACCTCAAAATTACTCACTTCGATAGTGTAACAAGTGTCGTCATTACAAGTGTTGTAAGTGTCGCATCTTGTCCATAAGTGTCACATCTTGACTACAGGTGTCACAAGTGTTGCAAACATCATAATGCAATATTTCCCATGTCGTGCCTCTAAAATCATCACAAAGACACTTAAGACACCTCAAAGTCTAGTTTGGAAGAAGAGAAATCTGTTGACAGGGAGTACAAACCATTTTCCATGGAAAGAACCACTAAAAAATGAATTTTGGAGAGGATCACTCCCCTACCCATTGTCAGGGACTGCTAGCGCTCCCTTGGCCTCTTTGGAGGAGCATTTGAGTGCTCTGTGCACCCTTATGGGGGAGCGCTACCCTTTTCTCAACAATTTTTGGGTTTGTTGAGGAAAATCAGGGAAGAATCCCTCAACTTTTGAAGGTGGTTGGATTCGAATAGATGGTCATGGCATGATCTTAGGGAAGATCCTCAACTGAAGGAGAGGAATCCTCAACTTATCCCAAAGATCTCTCAAGTGGTTAGACCTCTCCAAGTTTATATAAGGAGGCTTTCTCATGGTGAAAGGGTACATGGTACATGATACATGAAAAATATTTGATGTATGAAACCTATGGTCTCATACGCATCATACAATCAATAAGAATGGAGATTAAGAATTACATCAAACTTATGATCTCATGAGTGAGATGTCATCAAAGAAATCAATGGAGATTGTTTGAGAAAAGGGGTTGGACAAGGAGAATTGGAAGAAGCTTATACACCTTCATCCAAAGGATTGTAAGTATTTCTACTTGTTCTCATTAATAATCATTGCTTGGCCTGTTTCTTTCAAACTTGTGCTTGTTCCACATGAGTTTGTGTTCAGTAGATGGATCTATGTTTGAGCTAATCTCACTAGAGTAGAAAGTCTTTTGTACCTTTGTTTGTTTTACAGGACCTATCAGGGAGCTCAGGATCGAAGCTCAACCTAGACTTTGTAAGGACAAACGTTGCTAATAAGGTACATATCTTTCTCCTTCTCTTTCATTGATTAGACTGATTAGATCTAAAATGAATTCAGTGTCCATGTTAATCACTTTTCTTTCTTGGCCTTAAGTGTCTAGAGACCAAGAGGGAATCCAATTGTCCACAGGGGGATTTAACTACAACAGAAATTGACGACTCCACTAGGGAAGGAACCAGATTTATTTCCTTTCCTAGGTCTTGTCTTGGCCCTTTTCCCACTCACTTAACCTTCTTCATATTGTCTTTTTTATTCTTATATTTGTTTGATTACCTCTTTATGTCATCATGATCACCCTAATTGACTAGATTTCCTTGAGTTTTTAAGTTTCCTGTCATTTTTCTGAGATTTTGCAGTAGAGTGCTCCCCTACCCTTGATATCATAGCATTATCACTCCCTTGCAGTCTTCCACAGAGTGTTGGAGCGCTTTCTGTCCCCTTTTGGGGGAGATCTACTCCATTTTTAGTGAAAAACCCTCTAGTTTTTCAATTTCTGGGTTCAGTTTTTTGCCTTTTGCATTTGCTCAGAGTCTCATACTCTCAGTCCATCTTGGTATTGGCCTTCAAACACCTTTTTTTCTAAGGATTCATCCTCTTTTGTTTGGATTTTTTGACATTTTTCCTTACTTTGCAATAACTCTTTGTCCTTCACGATTTGAAGTCAATTTGTCATTTTCTTCTCGTTTATCTGAGTGAGTGAAAACTTTGTATGGAGTTTCAAAGGTATTTTGTACTTTTATTTCTGATCTTTGGGTCATCTTGTCCAAGATATTTCTCCTTCCTTTAGAGTTTTTGGCTTTCTGTTTCTTGTTTGATCACAACAAGGCTGTCTTTTGGTTTATGTGAAGTTTTCTTCCAGATTGCTTAAATGTCACAACTCCCGAAGTCTAATTAGCATAGGAAGATGTATGTCTACTTGTTATCAGTCACATATAAACATTTTAGCATTGCATTGGATTTCTTATTGAGGACTGTTGCATGAGGTCATTGCATCTTATTCTTTGATAGTGAAAGGAAAATCCTTCTCCTTCCCTTAATTAGACATTCATTGAAAGAAAATATTGCTTATCATTTCTTATGCATGTTTTGGGAACTGAGTCATAATATCATCAGTCTTCACTCTCATACACCTCTGAGTAAACAACAAACTTAAAATAAAACGCTAAACTAAAATTTATTAGACATTTTATATTTTCTGGTAGCAAACCTACATTAGATTAGGTGTAGGGCTTTGGAATAGGTGTGAAAGATAAATTTCCAAAGCTGCAAACAAACATAGGATATTTTGTTAGGGAGCGATGAAATCCAATTGATGCATTTTGTCTTGGGAAGCCCTTCTCACACAAGGGTCAATCAGGAGGTCGCACTGAGACTAACAGAGTTAGTCGCCCTACTTTGTTGTTCTTGGTGTAGAGATTGCGCGTATTATGGGGGTCGCTTGAAGGTATAACTACAATGATGAGTGGAAGCCTTTCAACTTGATTTCGGTCTAGATACCCTGCCCTTTCACATGGATCAGACTGTCGACTATTTCCCTAGGCATCACTATTGTGGTTGGTAACCTTAGTGGCCTATCTCTTTAGGTTCTTTACACAAGGTGACTGTGGAGGGGCAAGTCTTCATAGTACCTGGAATCGACGTTGGCTAGACTCACTCGTGCTCCTTGGAGGGTATACCCATGATTATGTGTGGGAGTTTTCACCAGGGTGTAAGTCCATTAAGCAGGTCATCAACGTAACTTTTCCACCCTCTCTATCTCAGCCACTTATTACTTTGTTCCTGCAACGTTGGACTTCATCACCAACTACTGTGCTCATCGTGAGAAGGTTTTGTTTACTTGCTTGCTTACTAGATTTTTAGCGTGTGTTTCTTGTTTTACTTAGTGGATATTAGGTCGATTCAGTGTTGATGGAATCAACTCCTGGGATTACCAATGAAGGAACCCCTTATCATGGGGACCCTTTCACCTTTCCTTCTTTTGGAAACTTTGGTCCTCCGTACTTTGCCACACTGAGTCTTCTAGGACTCACCATTGGATTATTGGTTTGGTTATTCCCCACTCCGGTGATCTCAAATATTCCCAATGCTTCAGCTGCACCTACTACTTCAAGTGTCAGTACACCACCCACACATCAACCTCATGTCTATCTGGATGGGGGAAAAATTGAAAGAAACATGCCAAGCTATTTTTGAAAGATTTATTGGTAACCTTACAGTTTCCCATGAACACGACATTTTATCTTTGCACGCATTTCAATCCGCTAAACCTTTGCACTGAACCAATATTTTGAGTTTCCTTACTCCTTTGGGTCACCCGACGTAAGTCAAATTATCTATTGCATTATCAAAATTTGGTCCATGGCATGTTTCTTCCATTATGCCTCAGTGTTCAAGGGAAGTATCATCCTCGAGAGTCAGCCATCGCAAATATCTTGTTTCCATACCTATGTCAGTTCATGCTCATTTGATCCACCAATTACATCTCTGTGTCTGTATCATGTTATTGATGGGAGATACGTCAAGGACCTCCTTCGACGAGTCTATTCCTGTAGCCTTCAACACATTATCTGGGAGTTAGACTTAGAAACCAGTTAGTACTTTGGGACCTTCATGCCTCAATGGTAGGCCTCCTCACGTCCGATAGTAGGCTTACATCATTGACATCTAATCGAATGATTCCACGGATGTTCGACTTCAGCTCATCCATCCACATTCGTTGGAATGTACTAGAGTACCTTAGCAATCATTGACATCAATGATGATCTCCCTTGCACTTGTTAACGGTTTACCTCATTGACCGATAATCAAGTGGTTTCTGCCATGTTCGACATCAGGACATCTATTCACATGGTTAGATTCATACTACATCATGATCGGTAAGAAGACCCTAGGTTGAGTCATTCAATCTGATACGTACTTTGCCTAGGTTGCGAAGGAGTGCTTTTGAACTATGACACATATATTGTTACATAGATCCACTTTGTATTGGTCGTGGCTATGTCTTTTCATCTCATAGATCTACTTTGTATTCCTTGTGGCTACAATTAGTTTAGGTCATAGGAGTATAGATCCACATTGTATCTTCAGTGGCTATACCATTTTTCCAATATAATTATGGATCCGCAGTGTATTTTATGGCGGCCATACCTAAAAGTCTTTATCAATCAAGCATAGGTATGCCTCCCTTGGGTTTGAAACATGTCATAATATTTTTTTGATGGTTGTTTGCAGCTTTTTCTGGTTCCTCTACATCCATACCCTTGCTCGAAAAAGTTTACAAAGTACTTCTGTCATCATCGTCTTCTGACTTCGTACTTTGGGGGGCAGTCTGTTACACCTCAAAATTACTCACTTCGATAGTGTTGCAAGTGTCGTCATTACAAGTGTTGTAAGTGTCGCATCTTGACTACAGGTGTCACAAGTGTTGTAAACATCATACTTCCATCTTTCCCATGTCGTGCCTCTAACGACATCACAAAGACACTTAAGACACCTCAAAGTCTAGTTTGGAAGAAGAGAAATCAGTTGACAGGGAGTACAAACCAGTTTCCATGGAAATAACCACTAAAAAAAGATTTTTGGAGAGAAGCGCTCCCCTACCCACTTTCAGGGAGTGCTAGCACTTCTTGGGCCTCTTTGGGGGAGCGTTTGAGTGCTTTGTGCACCCTTATGGGGGAGCACTACCCTTTTCTCAGAAAATATGGGTTTGTTGAGGCAAATCATGGAAGAATCCTTCAATTTCTGAAGGTGGTTGGATTCAAATAGATGGTCATGGCATGATCTTAGGGAAGATCCTCAACTCAAGGAGATGAATCCTCAACTTATCCCAAAGATCTTTCAAGTGGTTAGACCTCTCCAAGGTTATATAAGGAGGATTTCTCATGATGAAAGGGTACATGGTACATGATACATCAAAAATATTGGAGGTATGAAACCTATGATCTCATAGGCAACATACAGTCAATAAGAATGGAGATTAAGAATTACATCAAACTTATGATCTCATGAGTGATATGTCATGTAAGCAATTAGTGGATATTGTTTTAGAAAAGGGGTTGGAGAAGGAGAACTGGAAGAAGCCGCTACACCTTCATCCAAAGGATTGTAAGTATTTCTACTTGTTCTCATAAATAATAAATGCTTGGCCTATTTCTTTCAAACTTGTGCCTGTTCCACATGAGTTTGTCTGCAGTAGATGGATCTATGTTTGATCTAATCTCAGTAGAGTAGGAAGTCTTTTGTACCTTTGTTTGTTTTACAAGACCTATCGGGGAGCTCAGGATCGAAGCTCAACCTGGAATTTGTAAGGACAAACATTGCTAATAAGGTACATATCTTTCTCCTTCTCTTTCATTCATTAGCCTGATTAGATCTAAAAGGATGTCAATTTCCATGTTAAGCACTTTTCTGTCTTGGCCTTAAGAGTCTATAGACCAAGAGGGACTCCACTTGTCCGCAGGGATAGTCGGGGAGAGGCAGAGATAGTCGGGGAGTCGGCTCGGTAGGAATCAGTACAACCGGCACCTGCAGAGCCGAGGGAGGGACAAAGGCGACGAAAAGATGATGTTGGTGCTGGGCCAGCGCATGAGCCACAGGAAGAGGCCAAAGGGATGTTGGAGGACCTGCACTGATACTTTGAGCGGGTGTTGGAGGGCGTACCGACGGAGTGGAGGACCCTGATCCTCTGGGTAGCAGTAACGGGGATAATGATGATTGGTCGGCTTCCCCCCAGACCTAGAGGGCCCCCAGTTGGTCGAGCGTGTCCAGCTGACAAAGGACCTGGGGGGGAGCTCTGGGGCACCACGAGTGTCAAGTTTTGTATATATAGTCTTGGGAGCCCATTTTGTATAGGGTAGTTGATACCCATTTTATATATTGTAGTGGATACCCATTTTGTATAGGGTAGTGGATACCCATTTTTGTACCTATAGGGTGGGGGGACTCACTGGCCTACGAGTGATGTATATGTATTTTTGTAAACACTGATGGCACTTTGATTA
>JASDQU010688900.1:11390-21866 GCA_032191745.1 Picea mariana
AATTCTGCTTTACTCTTAGAGGTGGTTACTCCCAGATATTGTGTTGTCGCATATAAAATTTTGATGCGCAGTGTTACCGTCCTTATAAAATCACTGATATAGTTTAAGGCATTGAGGTACCTACAGGGAGGCGTAATAGTGCAAATTTCCACTCTGTAATAGATGTACTGTCACCTCAATTGTTTTTAATTTAAAAGAAGAAAATTTAATTCCTTCTGTGATGACGAGTGGCCTTGATTGTAAATCTATTCCAAATTTCCTCTTGCGTTGTTGTTCACCCAGCGTGACGTTTGCCCCAAGTTTCTCTGCGTATTGTGGTGTATCTCAGTGTTGACTGAGAAAAGAACTTCTCTGCGTTTTAATATTAGAGTTTCTCTACGTGCCTCTTAATTTCTAATTCCTCTGCGATGGTTGTTTAGCCTTGCATCCCTCTTTTGCTAAATTTCTTTGCGTTACTATGGTATTCACCCACGTTTCTGTTCGTACCCTCTGCGCGGTGTGTGTAGTTCTCTGCCTTTCCACTGCCATATCGCATGGTGAACCCCAGTGATTCAAATCGCTGCCTCTGTGTATGAAATAAAAACATATATATAACCTAAACTTCGTTACTGACCCTATAATGGCCATCTCATGCCTTCTACAAACAGTGAACCCCCGCGTTCTCACCTAATCCCCTCTTTGCGTGATGTTGCTCATTCTCTTCATCGCGATGTGTTCCCTGGCGATTGAGGGAGAATACACCACGTTTTCCTTTTTTTTTATCACTCAAGCGCTGCGTTGAGGTAACCTTTGCAATCATCCCCATGCCTCTGCCACTGCCAAATATGCCCTCCCTCTGTGACCTCATTACCCTCCGCAACTGTTGAACCACCTTGACTGCATGGGCGCCTCACTATCTGGGAATCCGCAAAACTTTAATGACTGTCAGCGCCTGTCTGGATTGGGACTTTAAGCTTACCAACCCCATATTACACCCTGTGTCCCCCTCACCTGACAGAAGCGGCGCACCTGGGCGTCTACCCTATTGCCGAATTTCTGGGAATTGTTTTATGATAAAAAAAAAATTTCTGGATCAGTTCATGTATTCTTTATTTGAAAAATGCTCGGAGGTGTAAGTTATTAATTTATATTTATTGTTTTGCCAAAACCTAAAATGAAAGCATACATTACTTGGACTGTGTAAAGTAAGTGCAATAATTATTTTTAATATTTTTGCATACTCAGGGACAACATAAATAAGATAGGAATGTGCTGTATTGTCTCTACATTTCCTGGTCTTGCAATACGTAAAAAGTAGAATGTTATGGCAAGTTTAAAATGAAATATTAAAATGCAGCCCTAATNCTCTGCCTTTCCACTGCCATATCGCATGGTGAACCCCAGTGATTCAAATCACTGCCTCTGTGTATGAAATAAAAATATATATATATAACCTAACCTTCGTTACTGACCCTATAATGGCCATCTCATGCCTTCTACAAACAGTGAACCCCCGGGTTCTCACCTAATCCCCTCTTTGCGTGATGTTGCTCATTCTCTTCATCGCGATGTGTTCCCTGGCGATTGAGGGAGAATACACCACATTTTCCTTTTTTTTTATCACTCAAGCGCTGCGTTGAGGTAACCTCTGCAATCATCCCCATGCCTCTGCCACTGCCGAATACGCCCTCCCTCTGTGACCTCATTACCCTCCGCAGTTGTTGAACCACCCTGACTGCATGGGCGCCTCACTATCTGGGAATCCGCAAAACTTTAATGACTGTCAGCGCCTGTCTGGATTGGGACTTTAATCTTACCAACCCCATATTACACCCTGCATCCCCCTCACCTGACAGAAGCGGCGCACCTGGGCGTCTACCCTATTGCCGAATTTCTGGGAATTGTTTTATGATAAAAAAAAAATTTCTGGATCAGTTCATGTATTCTTTATTTGAAAAATGCTCGGAGGTGTAAGTTATTAATTTATATTTATTGTTTTGCCAAAAACTAAAATGAAAGCATACATTACTTGGACTGTGTAAAGTAAGTGCAATAATTATTTTTAATATTTTTGCATAGTCAGGGACAACATAAATAAGATAGGAATGTGCTGTATTGTCTCTACATTTCCTGGTCTTGCAATACGTAAAAAGTAGAATGTTATGGCAAGTTTAAAATGAAATATTAAAATGCAGCCCTAATATTATTTTATACAGCATTGCTGTATTTTGACCTTGCTGTTAATTAAATGGCAAATGTAAAACGCAAATATAAAGTGCAATATAAAATGCAATATTAAAAAAAATAAAAAAAATAAAATAAAAATAAAATAAAAACCTTGCTATTTTATATCTTGTCTTTTTTAAATTTTGATACCTCTCAATGTGACATTTTAAATATGGTCATTTTTATATATTGACAGTTTTAACCATGTTGTTACCTTGTTATTTCCATTATGACATTAATTATAAATATGAGGTTATCTCTATATATTGACCATAGGGAAAGGGCATTGTCTTTTTAGTGGAATTGTTACTACCATTTTACTGTTGTGAATAGTGTAAATTGACACAGTGATCAAACGTTGGGTGTCTGTAATTTTTGTTAAGGTGATATGTAAAGGTAACGCTATGGTTCACATTGTTTCGGAAATATGTAAGGGTATTGTTTGCAACATAGTATAGAGTGCAGATTGGGTAGATATCCTACAAGAAGGAATGGCGCTGTTATTATTGCAATATTAATGAAATTTCTGATCTTAAAGACCTCGAGTTGAGAGCTCCTCATGTTTATTTGAATGATCTATCTAGTAAGGTCATCGTAAATCCTTTGGTTGTAGCATATAAGAGGGATTGTAATTGTAAATCATGGCCCGGATATGTGATATAAATGTAAGGTGTTCCATATTTCATGGCAGTGTTATCGTAACTTTTATTGTTATTAATAAACTTTTACGGTGTAATAACCTTGATTTAAGTACAATAAATTTTTGGAGTCTATAATGAGGGTGTTGTTCCTTGTAGATAAAGTTGTACGTGGTTGATAAACCTTCCGTGTGTTGGGATTTTTTTGTCGGGTGGGATATAGATGCCTCCATGTGGCCTTAGTATATAGGTCTGTGTGTGATTTTTCTGTGTAAAGAGTCCAGTGCCGTATCAAGAGTCTCGAGCCCTTTAAAGGCAGGGTTTCCACTCTTGCGATACACCTGAGGGGATTACTAGTTTCTGCCTGAGCAGTCAGCTAGGAGCCTATCTGACCTTCTCTCTCTCTCCGGAGCAGAGAACTAAGATTAAACGCCCTGCTTTTCTGTGCAGAAATAGTAAGACCTACTATTATGGATTCTTCCCTCTGTGTTGTACTATGCTTAACCCAGTATGTAGTTGTTGTTGCAGTACCTGTGTGCGCCTTATGTCCTTGGTCGTTATAGTTGCAGTATTTGTGTGCGCCTTATGTCTTTGGTCATTCATTGCTTGCAGCTACTTGTTGTGCGCCCTTGTCTTCTTGTGGTAATCTTCACGGTTGCATCTTGTTAATTGTCGGGTGGCGACGTAGAGTCAAGTGTGTCTGTCACTTCTACACGCGCACACACCTTAACACAATTTTTTTTTTCACCTATTAAAGAGTCGTCATCGTAACAAGGAGGTCATTACAGATCTTGATCCAAACACCCGTCAGCCATTGGATCTGACAGGAGTTGCACAAGGTTTAAATTTCATGAACAGGATGGTGAAAGTCCTGAAAGGTGTCGGGACATCGGGATATTGGCATTCGAGAAATCAGGGGTTCTGACATTGAGAGGTTGGGACACTCCAAGGTAAAATCCCCGAAAGGAATTTTCCATCATAGTTTTGCATATTGGGATGTCAAAAGTCTCGATGACAAGAGATTGGGAATCTCCAAGATGAAAACCTCGAAACAGATCTGAGCCGTCCATTGGTTGGGACACGTGGCAGAGATCGGGAGCCATCGACAAATCAGGATTTGGAGATTCAGGGATCCTGAGGACAAGAAGCATGTGCATTTTGGAACCGCGATGTATAAAATCATGAAATGAATGTGGACCATCCATCTTGAAGGGACGCGTGGCAGAAATCAAGGCCTTCAGAAAAAAACCCCGATAGGAAAGTCCATCGACATATTGGGGTTCGGGATTTCACGAATCCTGAAGATAGGACATCTGTGCATTTCAGAACCGCGAAGTCTAAAATAGTGAAATGAATGTGGACCATCCATCTTGAGGGGACACGTGTCAACAATATAGACTTTTGGGGAAAATCCCAAAAGGGAAGCCATATCGGGATATTGGGATTCGGAGGATCGGGAATCCTGAGGACAAAGTGTCCATGAGTTTTGGCATTTGAAATCCCAAAATCGTGAAAGACATAGGACTATGGTCATATGGAATAGTGGTCACATCGACCAGGAGATAGCCATGGGGGCTAAATGCTATTGAATCCATTTCGACATTTCGGAGATTCAGTGTTCGGGAGGTCGAGAAGACAGAGGATTCTCGACATCGGAAATTAGGAAACCCCGAAGCCCGAAATCACATTTTCTGTGGGGAAATTGTTCATGGTCTTGTTCAGGGCCATGAAGGAAAAGGAAGGACCTGTGGATCAGATTTTAATAGAGATTCCAGTGAGGAATCGAAAGAGCTGCTTCGGCTCATGAACTAGACAGAACGATCCTGTGAGCAGACTTATGGTTGTATTGCATCACAGTTTCATCATCCAAATCTGATTTATAACTTTGTGATAGACCTGGTGTATATGATCACATACTTGCAAACCTTCCTTAACAAGGGACTAGCATTTTCATCAAATTTTACTTTAGTCTCACATGACTAGTTTTGGATTAGTCAACAAACCTAACTTGCAATAGTCATAACTATGTACCTGCAATGAATAAATATTTGAAAATGGTACACAATGTTCATTAGTGTAATTTATACAATTCCTACAAGTTTCACTACTTTTAACCTCTAAGAAGAGGAGATATAGCAAAAATGACATACCTTGTTGAATTATGGCTTATTCTAGAGAGTGAACTTATAGAGCGTGCCTCACATGCAATATTTGTTGTAGGGATATGGAAATTGTGCACAAAATATGACATATTGTAATATAACCAATACATTTGGGCTTACTAAATTTAGATCTGTTATGAAGAATTTATGACGTTTTAAACCAAAACACATGTTTTAGACTAGTTTCAGGACTAGCCACAAACTCTATTTTACATGGAGTGTAACTCCAAAAATACAACGACCCACAAGATGAAATTTGTGTCATAGCTACTTGGATATGTTTCCTCAATGAACTCCCAATTTCATGGTCTAAATCATTCTATAAAAAACGTTATTTTGAAAATGTTGAGATGACCTGTAAAAAACATACCTTAGAAGCATTATCAAAAGAATTTATCCTCCCTTAAATTTTGGCCATCTTTACTTCATTTTCCCTCTGAAATTAGGCTTATATATTCTTTGGTTACCTCAATCACTTGTATATATTCAATATTCTCAAGTGTGATTAAAAATGAGAGACCCTTGCCTCTTATTTATACTTTCATGTAGATTCCTCAAGGGGTTACCTTCTTACCATCTAAACCAACTTTCCTTATTTTAGGGATAACCCACTTCTAACCACTTGTCCACTTAGTAATTTCTCCATTAAATTTAATATTTAAATAATTTATTTTGTATCCACTTTTACTTATAGTACACTCATCACTTCTCTTTATTATTTAAATTACCTTCTAACCATCTTAACCCACTTTCCTTATTTTAGGGTTAACCCACTTCTAACCACTTGTCCACTTAGTAATTTCTCCATTAACTTTATTATTTAAACAAATTTTTTTGTATCCAATTTGAATTATAGTACACTCATCACTTCACTTTATTATTTAAATAATTTCTTCTTTTCAACCACTTGACTACTTTGACCTTTTGGAGCTTCTAGATGACTCATGAGGGTTCTCCAACTCCACATGACCATAACTCTCTAACCGTGAGACGTTAGGTGACGTTCCACATACCACCGGAAATGGCATGAAATTTACTATCCATATAGAATAGTATTAACTACAAATATATCAAAATAGATACCATTATCCATCAAACAAACTTGGGTCCATTACCCAAACCATTGTGCTATTGGAATTTTCTACCAGACTTTCTTCAAGGGTTGACATCAATGATAACCAACCCAATTAATCAACAATACCCCCCTTTAGCATTGATGGAAACACTCTGATGCAATATTTAAGTCATGTCACTCATGCTTCCCTTGTGACCATTTCTCCCCCTAGAACCATCCCTCTGTGCTCTACATCAGATAAATATCTCCCCCTTTATCATCAATGGAAAAGGTATCTTTCCATCTGGGGCTACTCCCCCTGACTGAACTGTCCCTGGGGATACTCCACCTAACTGAACTCTTATTGAAATTGATCCCCCAACCTGAACTGTCCTCTCTATGGTGCTTCCTCATGCAAATATAATACATATAAGATATTCAATTTTTTTTTATTTTGGACTAGGAATTATTCTGAGTTTATGGCGAAGATACTCAAACGCTTCCCATGGATGTGGTTTTGTAAATATTTATTCCACTTGTTCTTTTATGCCCACATACTCAAATTTTATGTTCTTCTCTGCAACCTGTTCCTGTAGAAAGTGATACTTGATTGGAATGTGATTCATCTTGGAGTGCATCATTGGGTTCTTTGAGATACTGATGGCGCTTGTATTATCATAACATATTGGAATGGGCTCATCATACTCAACCTGTATATCTGTCACAGTTTTTTTCATCCATAGAACCTGTGTACAACATGTTTTTGCTACAATAGACTCTGCCTCGTCTGTAGATAAAGATAGTTATGATTGTTTCTTGCTTAGCCATGATACTAAAAACTCACCCAAGTATAACCCTACTCTAATGGTGCTTCTTCGTTCATCAATGCATCCTTCCCAATTTGCATCTGTGTAGGCAATAAGAGATAGATCATTTTCTTTTGGATACCATAATCCAAAATCTTATGTTCCTTTGAGATATCTGAAAATCCTATTTACTGCTAATACATGTTATTCCTTTGGTGTTGCTTGAAATCGTGCCAAGCTTCCAACTTTCTGCATTACATCTGGTCTAGATGTTGTCACATATAGTAAGCTACCAATCATTGACATGTATTGTCTCTAATATATAGGCTTTGAATCATTATCTTTGCTCAACTTGCAACTGGTTTGCATAGGATTGATAACTGGTTTGCAATCTTCCATTCCGAACCTCTTTAGCATTTCTCTAATATACTTAGTTTGAGAAATAAAAATTTCTTGGTTTCTTTGACATATCTGAAGACCCAAAAAGAAGAATAGTTCTCCGAGTAATGACATTTCAAATTCATTCTGCATATATTTTGCAAATTTTTGGCTTAACCTATTATCATCACTACCAAAAATAATATCATCAACATAAACTTCAATTAATAAAATACTATCTTGAGTTACCTTGAAGTAGAGGTTGTTGTTTGCACTTCCTTTTCTGAATCTTCCCTATTGTAGATATTTATCCAATATAGAGTACCATGTTCTATGATCCTGTTTTAGACCATACAAGGCCTTCTTCAATTTACACACATAATCTGCATTTTCTGACAATTGAAATCATTCTGGTTGTTCAATGTAGAATTCTTCTTCAAGTTCCTCATTTTGAAAAGTTTATTTTACATCCGTCTAATACACTTTAATATTATTATAGCATGCATAATCTAAAAGCAATCAGATTGCTTCCATTCTTACAACTCGGCAAAATGTCTCTTCAAATTAGATTCCTTCAACCCGTGCGTATCCTTTACATATGAAACTAGATTTGTTTCTTGTAACCTGTCCATATTCATTAAATTTCTTTATGAATACCCACTTTGTGCCAATCACATTCTTATTATTTATTCTTGGAACCACTTTCCAAGTGTCATTCTTCTCTGTTTGATCCAATTCTTCATCCATGTCCTTATTCCAAAATTCATCATTGTTGGCCTCTTCAAAATTGTTTGGTTCAATCGTAGATGGGAGTGCTAGGTGAGTTTGTTCTGGTGAACATATTCTTCTTCTAGTCTCAACTCCTACATCTTTGTTTCTGATAATCTGATCTGAAGGATGATTTCAGCAAGTGTCTTGGAGGCACTTGCTGAAATTTCTCTTCTACTTTTGTCCAATCCTCTTCATATTCCCCTTCTACTTCTTCTTCATATTTTGCTTCTTCTTCATAAAGTTGTTCCATTGATTCATTTTCTTCTTCCTTTAATTCTCATCTATCATTTCATCAATTATTACATTGATACTTTCCATAATTTTTTTCAACCTCAGGCTGTAATACTTGTATTATTTCCTTGCATTTGAGTAACCAACAAGTACTCCTTTTTCCACATGAGAGTCAAACTTTCTCATTCTTCCATATTCTCTTTTGATGTAGCATTTTCTTCCAAATACTATGAATTTCTTCACATTTGTTGGTCTTTCTTTCCATAGTTCATAGGGAGTTTTGTCAGTGTTGTTTCTGAGCATTACAATATTTTGAATATGAATTGTTGTATGTACTACATCTGTCCAAAAGATATCTGTCAATTTGTAATCCATTTGCATTTTTCGATCCATTTCCTGTACTATCATGTTCTTTATTTCAACAACTCCATTTTGTTGAGGTGTTCTAGCAATGGAGAATTTCCTTTTTATTCCATGCCTATTGCATTATTCCATAATTTCCTTTGAAGTGAACTCTCCTCCATTATCATATCTCAAAAATTTGATTTTCAACCATTTCCTTGTAGACCTTGAAGTTTTCAAAATCTTTTGACTTATTCTTGAGAAAGAAAACTGCAATCATTCTTGTATAATCATCAACTAATAACATAAAGTGTTTCTTGTAAATTCTAACCTTGTACTATGTCTATTGTAAACAGATATTTAGAAAAAGAATAGAAAAGATACAATGGCAAATGCAAACATTACAGAAAGATTTTTCCCCTGGAAACCCAAACCGGGAAAACCAACATATATTATATTCATACATTGTGTTACATTTTTTACAATACGATATACATATAGAAGCCAGTGGCATCCAAAACCCTAACCCAATGACCTAGATTAGTCCAAAACCCTAATTCCTTAACTGGAAATAGAAAACCATCGGCAAAAACCATGTGCCAAAAAAACCACCTAAATACATGACACATTTCTCGAGGTAGAATTTTTTTTTCTGGGGGAACTGCCCCAGGACCCCCGCACGGGGGGATCCACCCCTTTGTACCTCCTGAGGGGGGGCCTAGAGGCCCCCCCTCCATGCTCGACGCATACGCTGAGACACTGTTACTTGTGCAAAGAATATAACACATACCCAACATTTATCACCTTTTAAACCCTTTGTTTTAGTTGGTCAAACTATATTAGTATTCACAATTTCTAGTGCTCTTGTCATTGAGTATTCCTTTGATTTGAACATGGTCTTTGTTTTCTTTCCTGGTTGACAATGCTTTCATAAAGTGTTGGTTGATTTCATGATCTGGGGCATTTCTCTAACTGTTTCCTTTTTGCTAAATTTGACAAGGTTATCAAATTCTATGTAACCCATTCTTCTGTGCCATAGCCAACTTTTATCTTCCTTTCCTAGAAAACACTTTTCATTCCCAATTTCAATTAATACATATATGTTGCTTGAATTTCTCACAATTGTTGCAATCAATTTTCCTAAACCTTCTTTTCTTATATCACACTTTTGTAAATCAAAAGTAAATTTATGACCTTGGTCACACATTTGACTCACACTTAGAATATTATGTTTCATATATTCTACTAGTAGAACATTTTTTTCCTTGGTATTCTTGTTTCTAATTTTGACTATGCATTTTTTAATGATTTTAGTTGAATCATCATTTCCAAAGGATATTGATCCATGTCTTTCCTTTATTAATGTAAGAAACATGTTTTTATCACTTGTCATATGTTTTGAACAACCACTTTCAACATACAAACCATATTTCTTTTGCTTATCTTGTAGAGTGAGTGTGCATTCTTCATTGCTATATTGATTTTTCTTTCTTATCCATGTCCTCTTCTGAATTTCATGTCTGTTGTTGTTCTCTTGTGGTTCTTTAGGAGGGACTGTTACTATGCAATATTTGGCCATGTCTCCAAATTTGTTACACTTGTATCATTCCACTTCAATGCTCAATGATTCAAACCCGTTGTAACTTATTCTTTGTGTTTCACTAGGTGTTCTTGGATAACCCTGCAATGTTTATCTCTGCAGTTTACAACTTTATGTCCAAAATTATTACATGCATAACATAAATAAAAAAAATAGAGTTTGATACCTAGGATTTGAATATCTTCTAAAAGGAGGTTCTCTTATGAATCCTTCTTCTTCCTGAGGCCTATCTATTTCCATTGGTCACTGATTCTAAAATATGAATCTTCTCGGTGGAGGAGTGCCCTGT
>JASDQU010688900.1:24263-35330 GCA_032191745.1 Picea mariana
TGGATATGTTTCTTGTTATGTTGTTTTGGAGCTTGATCCATTTTCTGTCTAATTGTATCGAAGTTTGGACTTGTCATGATGAGGTTTTTGACTGTTGATAATGCCATCCAAAACTTTTGAGTTGTTCTACATATTTTTCTTTTGAAGATCATTTCTTAAAGTGACAAACTCTGCTTCCAAATTTTGAATGATCCTGTCTCTTCCTTCTAGCTATTCTTTGAGTGCTTATTCAATTATTTTATCTTCTTCTATTTGAACCTTCAAATTTGTGATCATTTTTTCAAGTTTCTGAGTGTCTTGTTTCTTGTCTTTTTTTGCTTGTAGCTTCTTGTTTTTCTTCTTTTCTCTTTTGATAAATTCTATGGAACACAAAAATTCTTCTCGATAGTCAACTTCTGCCTATTCATATTCTTCCTCGGCCTCTTCATATTCCTCTTTGGCCTCTTCTTTATCAGAGTCTTCTACTGCCATGAATAAAAATCTTTCTACCTCACAGTCACTGACTTTATCTTCATCTGATGGTGAGATGTCTTATTTGGTGCATAAGCTTTTCTTGAAAACTTTCTTTGTGGTTCTTTTTCCTTTATATGTTTGTTTTCTGTTTGAGTAATCTTCATCATTTCTCTTATTTTTCTTATGAGGACATTTGTTAGCAAAATGACCAATACCATCACAATTAAAAAAAATCAAAGGAATCTTACAACTATATATGTCATTGGTTCCCTTGTTCAATCTTCTAACAAAGTTGGTTTCTTCTTCATCATCTTACGAGATGTCATTGCTGTTGCTATGTTATTTTTTCTTTTTCTTTCCCTTTTTCTTTGACCTTTTGGATGCTTTGAAGGATTCTTATTTTATATCTAGATTTTCCTATTCATTTCTCATTTCATATGTTGTGAATATTCCATGTAGTTCGTCCATGCTTATTGAGCTTAGATCTTCTCTTTCTTCTAGTGTTGATATCTTAGGGTCAAATTTTGTAGGAAGAGATCTTAGTACCTTTTGAACATTTACAGATTATTTGATTTCTTCTTCTGATCCATGATTGCATTTACTATTTCATCGACTCGTAAGAAGTAAGATGAAATATTCTCATCTTCCTTCATCTTTAGTTGTTTGAACTAACTTGTGTAAGTTTGAAGCTTTGTTGCTTTCACTTTTGAATCTCCTTCATAAATATTTTGAAGTTTGTCCCAAATCTCTTTAGTGGATTTACAATGTGAAACTTTGGTGAATATTGATCCACAAAGACCATTCATAAGTGCATTTGTAGCTTTGGAATTATTCTAACCTAGTTTCATTTCTTTTTCATTTGTCGACAGAACTACTAGTTCTTTGTATCCATCTACAATTGATTTCCAAATTTCAAATTCCTGTGCCTATATATATGTCTCCATCCTTATGCTCCAAAATGCATACTTTTGTCCATCAAACTGTGGTATTACATTTTTATACATGTTGTTGCTGTCCATGATCTACCTTTCAGTGGTTAAACTGAGTTCTGAAGGAACCTTCTCTGATACCAATTGTTGAATTACTGAGACGAGGGTGAATCAATAATATCCTTTTTAACCATATAATGCAAGTGTTATATCAATGTAGAATTATCATCCAATAATTACAGATTAAATAAACAATGAACAAATGAAAAATCATACACATACACAATACACCAATGTTTTTACGTGGAAACCCAAAGCGGGAGAAAAATACATAATGTTTTTTCTTATATGTCTTGAAGAATTAAATTCATTGGAGGCACCAAATTCCTTTCTTTTCTAGTTGCAACTAGAAGGAGGCTCCAACCCCATAGCTTCTCAGACTACAACCCGAGGGAAGCTCCAAATCCCTAATTCTCTTACTACAACTAGAAGGAGTGTAATGTTTCCCTAAATTTACCACCAAATTTGTTGTTTCCTTAGGGACATTAAACTTAATTAATGCATCCAATACATGTCAGAAATTTCTTGCTACATTATACGGTGATTTAATACTTCTTTCTTTCCACCATTTACACTTACCAAATCCTTTATCAAAGGCAATTGAAGGAATTTATCTAAAACTTAATCTCAAGGGAGGTGGATATATTTTAACACATAAACAAAACTATTTGTAAATATATATATATATTCTTACCATAGAATATGTTTATGATCTAAACAAAACTATTTGAAATATTTATATACACCCACCATAGACTATGCTTCTGATCGTTCAATGTAAGGCATACTATGGGAAAAAGCATCAACGTATAAACTACCTTAATTCTGCAGTGATAAATCAATTCCCTTGGGTGTAGGTGACAGACACTTAATGAATGGATTAATAATAACATGCCAACTAGTACGCGAACTTTATTAGGGCTTGGAAAGGTTGTAACTAAATGTTGATTACATGTTACTTATTCCGGATTAACTATCATTCCCATCCGGACTAACCCTGGCAAAAGGTTTAACCAATCCGATGAAAGGAATAGAACTCCGAATAAACTAGAAGAAACGACTAAAGACTATGGCTCAAACTGTATGTCATTATGATTTACCCATGGTTTGAAGTGATATTATCATAGATATGAACGTAATTTTTTAATGAACTATGTCACAAGTACTGAAGGCGTTCTGTAATGCACCTCCTTGAGACCATCGCTTGTGTTAATTCACCCATTTGATATTTCACCACCTTTCCCTAACCACAGTATTTAGGTACAACTCATTTTTAATCTCCATTGGACTAATAGATGGGGATTTTTCCTAAGACTATTGTTTCATTCTTGATGTTGGCTCTGTGTATCCAACGACTACATTCGAGGTTACCCTGGTTACCGTTTTTTTTTCAGTGGGTATTTCCAATTCTTATGATGTTGTCTCGCTCTGATGGAAACATGATTGGAAAACCACAACCACCAGATACTTCCTTAAGTGAGGTAAGGACTTTTGGTTATAAATTCAAAACCCCCTGTGTTATAACAAAATTTTCTATGTATACCAATCCTTCAAAACATTCCTAGTAGCATGACTAGTCATTCTATTGTTGTTTGGTATAGATGATAGTCTTTTATCTGAACCCTTTGAGAATGTTATCACTTCGGAAACATATAATTGTTTTTTACTGGTATTGTCTATATGCTTCGTGATTTTTTTCTTAGGTTTCCTACCTTAAAGAATAATTGGATTCTTCAACCGCATGGAAGGCCATTTACCTTATGCTTCTCATAACTTTGAGTTTTCTTTTCAGTTACAGTTACGCAAAAATCGTATAGCTCTGTATTTAGTTAAAGAAGCCTTCAATCTATTTAAGTCTCCTGAAGTACATCCCTCAGTGCTTGCCAGGGTTCCAGTTTGTTTAGAGGTGGCATAGTGCATTTCCTTTGTAACTCTGTCCACTAAGAATAGAGTTTCTTCTTTTCTGACTAAGCTCGTGACACCCAACTTGTGACATAATTTTTGTGTTCCCAACAACTCTACGAAGAAGGGTTTTGAARCTAAGAGACCATTCTMCACAATATAGTGAACTTTYGAGAACCCTTACTCAGGATGTATTTCCTGAATCATATCCTCTAGGGTTGTAAACATGATTTTTCTAACAAAATTACTTGCTTCTTACTCTTCAACGCATATAAATTTATAAGTATGATTACCATTTACAACCTCATGTTGTATATCTTTACCTTGGAGCTCTCGGACATGGCCGAGGAATTATCCTCACCTGTGGTCCTGTGGACTTGGATGTCTAAATGCATTTTATTTTTATTTGAAATTTTCCTCAAGGAAAGAACTCTCATTTTCTCAGGATTATGTCCGCGATTTTGTTTCATTTTCTTTCAAGCTAAATTAAAAATAGCTAGGAAATCTTACTTTATGTCCGAATGGGTGGCCCTGTAGGTCACATTTTTCAGTGTACGATCCTTATTAGTTATTCTGGTTTTAGTGTATAATGATTCACTTTATTTTTGAAAGAATGATTCAATTTTGATTTCTACCATCTAATGATGGGGCCCTGTTTAACTGTGAGGGTACCCATCAGGCGATTCTTAGCCCTCTCCACCCCTTTGTGTCTGCAACGACTTTCCCATGGATGCAAGGAGGAAGGACGAAATTTACTCCTAGAATCTACAAGCTAAGTGCTGTATGAAAAAAAAACTCATCTATGTTATATTTTGGAGTTATTTTATTCTGTTAGTTGACACTATACTAATAAAATTTCTTGGTCTCTCTATAGGTTCAGGGCGCCTTTGGTATCTTCAGATTCCAGGACATCAATTTGTGCAAGAGGTATTCAGGTTCCTATTACTATTCTCTTACAAATTATTATCTCAGGTTCTATCAAATGAGACGATTTATTTTTAGCACACATTTATCGTGGGAAGAAATCATACTAGGCTCCTATACAATTGGTTAATTTTACATTCCATTTTTAAGGACATAAGGGTCAATCCCCTTACTGTCACATGCTTTAAGTATTTACCCTTTCAAACCTTTTCTCCTGTATACTAGATTTGTTTATACTCATGACTTTGTATTCGAGTATTAATATATATTCATGTATTGAAGTTTTACTCTATATCTCCTCTTGGATTTGCTTTGATCTTATAAAACAATTCAAACAATTTTCTCTAGTTATTCATGTAGCTGCGAAATTTCATAATTAGGTATATGCTTAAATGAAATTTGTATGTCTACGGATTATATGTCTCTTTAACTTACAAAAATTTTATTTCTGTATTATTTTATATCAAAACAAGGAATTTAGTTTATGAATAACCGAATCTGTACGATCTTGTACTATTGGTAAAATCATAAATAGGGAATACATATTCAGTTTTTCTCATGTATCTAGCATTGGAAACCTTATGGGGTAAATCTTTAGATGTTTATTGCAATTATATATATATATATATATATATATAGTGATTACGGTCATACACATAGTTTCATTTGATTCTAGTTTTAATATGTACATGGATGGAAATCTCAATTAAGTATTATGGTTCTGTGTATTTTCCTATAGAAATATAATTACACATGTATATCTGCATAATTCAATTCCATTCACATTAGACACATAGATAGTTTACTTCAACAACTGCAATTAAAATATGAGGGTTCATCCTATAGTTTATTCCATTACAATAGTAATCTAATCTACAGAAGTAATTCTTCTAGAATTTAACCTGATGTGCTCTTTCAGCTAGTATATCAAATGAAAAATAACATATCACTCAACAGTCTAATCAATAGAGATAATTCATTCACAATTGATTTTAGAGGAATTCTGTCAGTCCTTAAGTCAAACAACATTCAATCATATTTTCATCCATAGTAATACTTCTATGCAGAATTAAGAAGATGCATTCTAGTAGTTATTAAATCATATAACATTCAGCCAAAGAAAGAGTAGGCTGGCATATCTGAATAGTTGTCGAATAACAAATGGAACAACCATGTTCCTCCCAACCTTATAACATAACAACCAAATCACATGTCCCGTTCTCCCCCTATCCTGACCATGAATCCATGAGGGTGAACTCATAACTTCTCCTCAACAATAGTCCTTCAGTTTCAACAACTTCTCCTTGCCTCACACATAGAAAGCAGTGTTTATAATAGCAAGAGATAATTCCTTTCCCTAACATACTAGGCAACGTCCTTCCTCCTCCCATATGTGTTATATGCCAAAGCATTTGTGCCTAGGTCTTTTCCCCTTTTAAGAATTTTCGCAGCTTTCCAAATCCCTGATTTCCAGGGGATACCAATGGCCAAATTCCTGATTTTCCACTTGTAATAATCATCCCTGAGGTAGTTCCAACATGTTCCCCACTCATGGAGTCATGATCAACTGATTTTAACCTGGTTGTTCCATTTGTCCATCAGCAATAAATATAAAATATTTTGTCTCATACAAGTGTCATAGTCAAGTAGTTAGTTGGTTCAAATAAGATCTCTGCCCAAAAGTGATAATTCATTAATTACAGTTAACTAAATTCAAAATTCAAAATTTCCATAAATGGAAAAAATTTTCCAATTTCGAATTTACCAAAAACAAAAATAATTTCCTAAGAATTTCATACTTAAAAAAATAATTTATTTTTGTGTATGTTACATCCTTTCCCCCTTCCATAAAAAAATGTCCTCAGTGTTCGTTCCTTTATTGGAACAAGATTGGATGAGATTTCTGCAAATCTCCCTCCAACTCCCAAGTGGCCTCCTTGGGGATAAAGTATTTCCATTGCACTTTTACTTGGGCGATGACTTGGTTCCGAAGTGTTATTTCTCTCCTGTCCAAAATGCACAAGGGTTCCTCTTGGAACTTGCCTTCTGGTTCCACCTACACCAAGTTCCAATCGATCATATGAGTAGGGTCATGAACATAATTCTTTAACAAAGCAACATGAAATACATTATCAATTTTTAGATTGGCGGGAAGTGCAAGTTGATATGCTACACATCCAATTTGAGCTAAGATCTTGAAAGGGCCACAAAACCTGGGTGCCAACTTGGAACAGTTCCATAGATTTAGTGAACTTTTTTGGGCTTTGAATTTTAAAAAGACGTGGTCTCCCACTTCAAATTCCAGGCGTTTTCTTTTCTGGTCCCCGTAACTTTTATGCCTGTCCTGTGCCTCTTTTAAGTTATGTTGTACATTTCTTACCATGCTCTCCATTTACTGGAGCATCTCTGGTCCTACCATGAGTCTATCAACTGGGTTATCCCAACTAATCAGAGTTGTACACCTTCTATGGTACACTATTTTGAAAGGGCTCATCTTAGCCGAAGCTTGGTATCCATTGTTGTATGAAAATTCTACCAAGTGCATGTAGTCTTCCCACTTGCTTGGTTTTATTCTTACGTACATGGGGAACATATCTTCTATGATTTGGTTTGTTCGTTCAATCTGGCCATTCGTTTGTGGATGATAACTTGTGCTGAAATTCAAGTTAGTATTTAACCCTGCAAACAATTCTTTCCAAAAAGTAGATGTAAATTTTACGTCTCTATCCGAAATCACCATTTTAGGAATACCATGCAATCAAAAAATTTCTTTCATGAATATTTCATTAATGTTATTGGCTTTAAAAGTAGACTTTATAGGAATAAAGTGTGCAAAATTACTAAGTGTATCGATTACCACCATAATTGAATCATTTGTTTTTGAGTTCTAGGAAAACCTGTAATAAATTCCAGCGACATAGTCTCCCATTTCCATTCCGGCACCGATAAGGGATGCAACAGGCCAACTGGATGTTGGTGTTTAGATTTTACCTACTGAAAATATTGACACTTAGCTGAGTATTCTGCTATTTCTCCCTTCATATTATGCTAGCAAAATAATTTCCTTAATGCTATTACCGTCTCCTGGTATCTTGGGTGACCAAAATATGGTTTCTTGTGTACTTCGTCCAAAATCGTTAACTTTAATTCCACCGAATCTGGTATGTATATTCTATTTTTAAATCATAGTAGGCCTTCTCTATCCATGCTCAGATCTTTTTTGTCTGAATCTTCTGCATTACCTCATAATTTTCCCACTGTTCTAGTGTAATTTTCGGCATTATTACCTGTAGCCTTTATCCTCTTCTCAAGATCGCTTTTTTCCCTGCTAATGTTTATTTCAAACATCCCATGAACTCTTCTGCTTAAGGCATCAACCACCTTGTTTTCCTTACCCTTGATATGTCTTACCTCAAATTCAAATTCGCTCAAGAAGGCCAGCCATCTTGCTTTCCTTGCATTAAGGTTTGATTGAATAAACACAAATTTCACATCATTGTTATCTGTCAATAACAGAAATTTTCTACCCATGATGTAGTGTCACCACATCTTTAAGGCGTGTATTACATCTGCCAAATCTAAGTCACGAGTGATGTAGTTTCGTTCGTGTTCCTTTAGTTTTATGGACTCATAACAAATAACGTGTCCTTCTTACATTAGGACACCACCTAGTTCTTCTTTATTCACATCTACATAGATGGTGAAGTCTTTGTTCAGATCTGCTACCTTTAAAATGTGTGCGATCATTAACAATTCTTTTAACTTATTGAAACTATTTTGACATTTCTGTGACTAGTTAAACTTGGTTCCCTTCTTTTGTAATGATGTTATAGGGTATGCAATTTTGGAAAATACCTCTATAAATATGCATTAATATATGGTGATTCCCATGAATGACAGAATGCTCGCTACATCCTTAGGAATCGACTATTCCATGATGGCTCCTATTTTCTTAGGATCGACTACAATGCCTTTTGTAGATATTACATGTACTAGGTACTGTATTTTCTTCTGATAAAAGTCACACTTATCGAATTTAGCATATATTTTATGATTCCTTAAAGTTTACAGAACTATCCTTAAGTGTTCTTCGTGTTCTTCCTCTATTTTATAACATACTAGAATATTGTCAATAAATGCCAACACAAACTTGTCCAAGTACTGATTGAAAATTTTGATCATTAAATAGATAAACATGGTTGGCGCATTAGTGAGTCCAAATGGTATGACAACAAATTCGTAATGTCCATATCTTGTTCAGAATGTTGTTTTACTTATGTCCTCATCTTTTATCGTAACCTGGTGATAACCAGATTGTAGTTTCAATTTCGAGAAAATATTTGCCCCACCTACTTGATTGAACAAATCATTTATCCTAGGTAAGTGGTACTTGTTCTTAATCATCATTTTGTTTAATTGTCTGTAATCGATGCATAATCTCAGTGTTTCATCCTTCTTTTTCACAAAGAGGACTAGTGCTCCCCATGGTGAAACACTCAGTCTCATATATTCTTTGTCCAATAATTCATGTAGTTGAATTTTTAACTCTATTAATTTTGGCAAACTCATTCGGTAAGGTGCTTTAGAGATAGGGGATGAACCAAGTAGTAGGTCGATAGAAAATTCTATCTTCCTCCTTGGGGGTAATTCAGGTATCTCATCAACAAAAACATCTCTAAAATCATGCAACACAACAAAATCCTCCATGTTAGGTTTATCTTCTTTTTCTAACAGGTTTATTACTTGGTTGGTATAAACTTGAGAACCCTTTCTAATGCATTTCTGGAATTGCATTGCTGAAATTTGTCTAACTGAGATTGGGTTTCGTATACCTTGAACTGTCCTAGCAATGTCATTTTCATCTTTATACTTGAGTGATTTTTCATAACAATCTAACACTGCTTTATGTATTTCTAACCAATCCATTCTGATAATTATATCATAAGACCCTAACAATAGAATGTTCAGATTTGTCTTTATGTTTTGACCACCTAAATTGAACTCATCATCATAAATAAAGTCGACTACTTCTCTTTTCGTTCTTGTTTCTAGTTGTACCAACCAATATCTTTCATGTCTTGTTTTCTTAAGTTTATTCGACTCCACTATATCAGGAGCGATATAACTCAATGTAGCTTTAGGGTCAATTAAAACATAAATATGAGTGTTATTGATTTTACCTTCAATTTCCACCACAGAGGATTGGTGGTCAAATTGTTGGCCATCCACGACTGCATTTATTTGATGCAAGCTTCTGCCCACATCTCCCATCGTAGAGGCTTCCTGCAGGTTGTGAACCATAGTTCTGGCAGCTGAAGTCAAATGTGGACAATTCCTCCTTAAGTGAGGTTCTCCACATTCCCAGCATTTTAACGGTTCACGGGGGTTGTCACCAAACTTCTTTGATCCTAGGTTTACTGGTTTACCACTTCCTTGGGTGTTTTGATTGTTGGAGTAAAAATATTTCCTTGGAAAAATTTCTGTTGCGTTCTGATAAGGAGTTGGCTGATATCTCTTCTTCTGTTGGTTCATTTGGTCTTATTTATTATCTTTCCGAGACTTTGGGAATTAAGACCACTGTTTGTATTGGTCATAACACATTCAGGATTTCTTGAATACTTTACTCAAGGACTTGGGATTATCAAATTTAATTTTTTCCTTATAGGATTGTGGTAGACATCTTAGGAACTGATGGATTTTCACTTTGTCCTCTGGGATATAAGGAATGAACCTTAGTAATTTTAGGAATTTTTTTATAAAATATTCCATATCCATTTGAATGAGTTGCAACTCATAAAATTCTTTGTTTTTTCTTTCATAGTAACTTTCATATAGGTACTGTTTCTTAAATTATTTCTTAAAGTCTGACCATTCCATTTGTTTTTCCTTTAGACCTTAAATTATTTCTTAAAGCCTGACCATTCCATTTGTTTTTCCTCTAGACCCTTGGCTAACTTTAGGTCTTGCCACCAAATGTTGGCTTTCCCTTTCAGATTATAGATGGCCATTCTGACCTTCATATTGCTGGAATAGTTGTATATTTGGAAATACTTCTTGATGACTAATAACCGTGCTTCAACTTCCTCCCCTTTTATGGATTCCCCATCAAAGGTAGATGGTTTTCTTTTCTTAAACTATATCTCAAGGTGATCTACTTGTTTCCTTTTCCTATCTTTTTTTATTTTATCTTCATTTGAAGGTGTCCCTTCAAATAAGTTGTCCCCTTTTTCTGCTTCAGGACTTGAATTCCTAGAGGCCCTTTTACCGACCTCTTCTTCCTGGTTATCATCCTTTGGGGTTTTCTTGGTCATTATACTTCGCAACATGACTTCATTTATTTCATGTTATTCCTGTTGTTCCTTTCTCAGTTTCTCATTGTCTGCTTTGAAAACTTGTAGCTCAACAATGATATTTCTCATTGTTTCTAGAACTTCAGTAGGTGAGCTTCCATCACTATTGTGTCTCTGATATTCAGGAGGTCTTTGTTCAGGATTCTCTTCAAGTCTGATTTCTGCTTCATCATGGGCTACCATGATTAAAACATAGAAAAAAAGAGTTTTTTGTTTTTAACAATAATGGTTTGTTATTTTTTCATAGACAAAAATATGTGCTAAGTAAATATTTCAGCCCTATTCAAGGTCCAAGTGTTGTAATCTTTGTTGTGATACCATATGTAATGTTTCCCTAAATTTACCACTAATATTTTTTTTTCCTTAGGGAGATTAAACTTAATTAACGCGTCCAATACGTGTCAAAATTTTCTTGCTACATTATAAGGTGATTCAATACTTCTTTCTTT
>JASDQU010688900.1:49634-63440 GCA_032191745.1 Picea mariana
ACCATGTATTTCTGATCATTTTCCTTCTCTTTCTATAGAAACTCCATTTTCTACTCATTCACGTATCATACCTTCTGCTGGAGTTTCCAAAACTTTAAATTTTGGGAGTGTTCTTGTTGATTTTTCCCCTCCTAGTCTAGGATTGGAGGGAGAAATCCTTGTCACTCCTCTCTCCCTTGAAGCTATACCTTGGCCTAGACCCAGAACCACAGAAGATTTCCCCACACTCTTGGATTTATCACCCCTCCTCTTATTACTGTTGTAGCTACTGCAGAAAGAGAAGCCTCTGTCGACTCGAGCCCTGTAGCTTTTTCTCTGAATCTTCCATTGTTTCACTTTCCACCTGGAAGCTCAGTTCCAGTCTCCCCCGTTCAAACTCCTTCCTCTCCTAGTTCTCCTCCATCAAACATTCCTATGGTTGGAGTGAATCCCCCCATGACCAGGATGGAGGCCATAATAGGTGCTAGGTATTCTCCCCTTGTGTTGCCTCAACCTCTCAATGCCCTTTTAGCAGATGGATACCTCAAGCAACTACCCAAGGTTACAGGCAAAGGGGACATAACCATAGAAGAACACCTTGAAGCCTTTTATAGTTTTACAGATCATCATGTCATCATGTATGCAGACGTATGGATGAGGATTTTTTTTCATATCCTTGAAGGCGAGGCTAGGAAGTGGTTTAGGGATATACATCCCGGATCTGTTGATGGGATAGAAGTTTTGGATAACGTGTTCTTGAGAGAGTGGGGAGATAAGAAAGACGTCATGTACTACATGATGGAGTTTGGGTCTTTGAAGAGAAAAAAAGGAGAGTCTGTCTCCGACTTCTCCAAGAGTTTCAATAATATGTGCAATAAGATCCTTGTTGAGATAAATCCCTCAGAAGCTTAAGCCAAAATTACTTATGTCAGTGCTTTCGACCTTGATTTATTCCTTTTGTTGAGGGAAAGACGAGCAACTTCCCTGGCTCACATGTAGGATGCAGCTGTAGAAGTTGAGTCGAATATATTGGATATGGATTTAATTAGAGACAAAGTTGATAGAGACATACCCAGGAGGATATATGAAGCCTCCACATCCAGTTCTTCTACCCTTTCCCCTCAGATCGATGAAGTAACTAAGATTTTGAAAACATTTTCGGCTAGGATGGAAAGGTTGGAATTAGAAGGGAATCCAATTTACATAAATCCCCAAAATAATGATAACAAAGGTTTTAGGAGGCCAAACAACAATGTTCCCCAAATTATGCCAAGGGAACAAAGGAAAAGAGATAGAGATGATTAGAGGATCCAGACTCCTCTTCATAACAACCTGGTTGCTAGTGAGGAAGGAGAGGAAATAGATGAGAATGATCCTGAAATCCATTGTTTTGGAGACACTTCCCCTTTTTCTCATTTGAATCGATCAACATATGAGAAGTCTCTCATGGGCAGTCAACTTAATGAGCCGAGCAAAGGAGACAAGTCTAGCATCATCCAAAATAAATACAACCTTAGATCTAAGAATAAAGTTGGAACACCTGGTGTTCTTGAGTAGCCCACCAGTGCTTATGAGCCTTCTAAAGATATGGAAGACAACAAAAAAGGTAATAAATCCTAAGCCCCGTCTCCAGTAGTCCAAACTCCTATTCTTGAAGTAAAAGAAATATTGAAGCTCATATCTTCTTTTAATCTTGAGCATGAAATTCATAAAATCAAAATCCCTGTACCCCTCTCTGAGCTAGTTAAACATGAAGATTTCAAAAGGAGCCTTTCTAAGATACTACATTCCGAGCCCTCAGTACTCAATTAACTTACAAGATGAAAAACCTTCAGTAATCCTAGGTCCTATGGTGGAAGACAAAGATGATTCATCCCCTCCCTTCTACACATCTTTGAACATACATGACAAGGTGTTGCACAACTGTTTGATGGATTCAAGGGCCTCTCATAATCTCATACCCAAAACTGTCATGGAAGAACTCAGTCTGGAAGTCACAAAGGCCTACCATGACTTGTATTCTTTTGATTCAAGAAGAGTGCAATGTCTTGGAGTCATCAAAGACCTGGTGGTGTCCTTATTTCATCTTCCCATGAAGGGTGTGGTCATGGAAACTGTGGTAGTCGATGTTCCTCCCAAGTTTGGCATGCTATTGTCAAGATCTTGGATTAAAAAACTTGGAGGAACATTACATATGGACCTCACATATGCCACCATTACAGTATTTGGAGGGGAGCACAGAAGATTGTACAGATAAGCTTAGATGTCCTACATTGTCAGTGATGAAGAAAACCCCACAAATCATCCCATATTTGCCTTTCATACCAATTCAGGATCCACCTTGTTGCATCTCACCAACATCCCAGAGGCCCCTCTTCAAATCAGAAAGTAGCCAATTCTCCCCCATGATGTCTCTCCCTCAATTACTTCCATTTGGAAAATTTTCTTTGATGGGGCTTCCTATAAAGATGGTGTTGGTGTTGGGATAGTTTTTGTTTCCCCTTCTCAGGTAACTATCCCACTGTCATACAAATTAGAGTTTGAAGCTACCAATAATGTTGTGGAGTATGAAGCTCTTTTTTTGGGCTTAAGGGTTGCAAAGGACATGGGGATTAAAGAGATCATTGTGTTTGGATATGCTGATTTGATTATCCAATAGTGATAGCGCCAGAAGTCACTCCTGGATTGCTGGCAGGAGCACAGCCCAATGCTCATCAGTTTTATGTCACGATTTGTTTATAAAGGGTGATCAAATGGAGATAATGGCCCTAGGAGGTATCACTCTAACTCAGGGACTGAGTCTGGTACATAAAGAACAGAGGAGGTCTGGAATCCTAACTTCAGCCAGTGGGTCGATTAAAAGATGAGAAGATGGAAGACTTGGGAGAAGATGAACAAACAACTTTGAGCAACAGGCTACGGTGGTTCGTAGGGGAAAAACTCCGAAAGTAGGATCCTCCTGGCTTCATGGCTTCGAGAAACTGAATAACAGACTTGACTGGACCCTCCAATTCCAAGTCATTCAGTGTCAAAGAAATCACAGGAACTGACTAGAGGCTCCATAACTATTATAGTGATCCATTACAACATCATCCTATAATAGCTACAGCTCGACTGGATCCTCCAATTCCGAGCTGCTCTAACACAGTGTAAACAAAGACATGAAAGAAGCTGGAATTCATAAGGTAAGAAGTCTCCAAAGTTCATACATAACCAGAACAACAATGCTTCATTAAAACTTTACAACCAGAGAGCTTTGCTCAACCATCGATGCTTTACAAAATGGCAAAAATGCCTACATATACTTCAGCCAAAATCTACTTGGCAACATTATCTCAGGACTTTTAATGGGGGGTCACTTCCTCAATCAAATTTGTCCTCTGGACTCCTGTCATATGCTTCTTCAATTCAGCATGGCTCGCGCCAGGGGGTAGCTGAGCCTCCTTTAAGGTTTGAATTGGCGTGCTCAGGCTCTCTTGGCGAGTTGAAGACTTGGTGTGACCTTTCTGCAGAGAATCGGTACAAAAGGGACCCTCCTGGGTAAACTTCGGTCAGAACCTCCATACTCTGCAATAAATGGGTGACGCTAGGCTTCACCTACCTTCCTTATCCTTTTCTGCTGAGCCGAAATGGCTCCTTGAATTCCCTTGGGAAACACTGCTGCAACAACCCGATCCATAGGTCCTTTCCAATCTCTTCACGGCCTCTAGCACCTGACCATGGTCATCCCTGACTCTGTATCGGGGATCGATATTTCGCGATTCCTGCTGTCAAGAGTTCTTGACTCTTGAATTATCGATCACTGATTCTTCGATGAGCGCGTGCATGGGTTAGCCCTCCTGGCTATACTATCATCCATATGACTGTCTCTTGTGTGACCCGAGCCTATCCTCTATCAGGGTTTCATCGTTTTTGATGCCTCGATACACAAGTGCCTGGGAGTCGCAATTCTCCGATTGTCGATGGCTCCTTGCACGCTATCCCCCCTGACTATGCCCTGGTCCAAATGACCATTACCACATGCCCGCGGCTGTATAGCCTTCATCAGGGTTTTGGGGTTTGCGAGGTCAATGTTTACGCATCCTCCGGATTCGCAATTTCCTGATCCCCGATGACTCATGGCCATTGACATGTCAACGACCCCTTCCCCGACTCGAAATCTTGCCACCTGTCCTAAACTATGATTCGTAGCTACGTCGAGAAATCGCGTATCGGGATATCGCGACTCTCGCTGCCATGTGTAGGGGACTTTCGGTTCCCCGATCCCCAATTCTGCGGGATCTCTCGCCACGTGTCTCTGCTGGTGGACGGTTCTGATTCTCTCGGCACTTCTGCAAGCCCGAGTTCCTAGATGCTCTCAGCACTTTGCGTCTCACGAAATAATGGAGCTGCTCTTTACGTGTTGGAGTCATGACGGGCGAAATGCTAAGATGGTCAGCCCTTGCGACACGCGCCACTGGATCGGACGACCTATATTTAGCCTCCAAACAGAAGAGAATTCTCTACTGCTAAATGTCGAGTAAATTGGCAACACCGAGATTTCGATGACCGTCGATCTGCTTCGTGGATGGGTCTCGGCTGCCGATGGCAAGAATTCGCATGCTCACTTGATATGTTACTTGGAAAACAAGAACTCTCCCGAGCCGCGCTCGAGCATTTTGTACAACTTACAGACTTGCATGCTTCTCGAATCCGTGACAAGAATAATAGCTAACATCAGGCTCCATGGGGGATAGAGTCATCCCTGCGATGCTCTAAGAACTCCTCCTACAGTTCCAGTTGCCTTTTTGTTGGGCTATGGAGTCATTATTAGGCCGCAAAAATACAAAAGAAAATGAAATAAGAAACAAAAGGACAATATTTACAAACAAAAGAGTCATTCGAGACTCAAATGAGACATCTTTTTAGGAAATGCCCATTCACTGGGCTGCCGAAAACTTCTTCACCTTCCAAATCTCGCAGCCTGTATGTGTTGTTCGAGAAAGCCTCAGAGATTCTGAAAGGTCCGATCCACAGGGCTTCAAACTTGCTGTGTTTGCCCTTATCTTGTTTAGGAGCATCCCATTTTAGCACTAGGTCTCCTACCTGGAACTACTCCTTCTTGGATTTCCTATCGAAGACCTGCTTAATTTTCTGCTGATGGTCCTGAATCCTATTCAATGTATGCTCCCTAGCCTGCTGGACTTCTACTAACTGATGAATCCTTCTGATTATGTCATCAGGCTCCTCCTGATAGTCTTGGAGGAATTTCGCTACAGGGATGGCTAGTTGAGAAGGGAAAACAGCTTCGGCTCCGTAGACTAACTGGAAAGGGGATAGACCTGTAGCTCTCTTCGTAGTCACTCGATCAGCCCATAGGGCGAATTTAAGCTTCGAGTTCCAAGCCCTTTGATTGTCTTCCAACAACCCTTTGATGATTCTTATTAAACTTTTGTTGGAGGACTCTGCTAAACCATTTCCCTGTGGGTAATAAGGGGTGGAGTGAATCAGTTTAATCCCGAACTGCTCACAGAACTTGGCTAACGGTTCAGACCTGAAAGCGGCTGCATTATCAGTGACAATCTTATTTGGGCAGCCTAACCTTGTGATGAGGTCCTCCAAGAATCCAATGATTACCTTGTGGGAAGCACTCCTGGTGGGAATAGCTTCAATCCATTTGGTAAAGAAATCTGTAGCAGTCAGGATCCACCTGTGTTTCCCACTGGAGGGAGGGTGAATTTCTCCAATAAAATCTAGGCCCCACTACTGAAAAGGCCCTGAAACCACCATTGGTTTTAATGGTAGAGACCTGAGCTGTTGCTTTCCTGCAAATTTTTGACATTTGATGTAGGCTCTGACCCTTTTGCAGATGTCGGTGAACACGGTAGGCCAGTAGTACCCAGCCCTGAGGATTTTGTGGGCTATGGATCTCCAGAAATGGTGTTCTCCACATAGGCCGTTGTGAAATTTATCCACAATCATCTCAGCTTCTGGTGGACTTATGCATTTTAAAAGCACCCCCAAGGGGTCTTTCCAATATAACACTTGATCAATCAGGCAGTACCTGACTGCTTTGAGCTTCAGAGCTCTTGCTTTGCTTCTTGGCAGGTCATCTGGAGGCCACAACTCCTGCATAAAGTATATGACATTCTTATACCAAGGACAACGAGCCAATGGGGGCTCCCTTCGATAATCTATGTCAGAAAATTGAACCTGCTGAATACCTGAGCATTCATTGATGAGACTTATTCCCAATGCTTGGTAGTTTGCTTCAGCCAACAACTTGGCTAAACCTTGCCCTTTGATCAATTTGGTGGGCCTTATTTCCAGGTCGAACTCCAGGATTTTAGCTATCCATTTACTCCTTTTCCCATCCATGTCGGGCTGAATAAGAATATCTTTAACAGCAGCCGAGGGGACATAGGCGATGATCTTTGACTGCAGGACGTAGGTTCTAAAAGCTTTGAGGGCTTTCACTAGAGCATAAGCCTGCTTCTCCATAGTGTCATACCTGACTTTGGCATCCCTTAATGCTCGGCTGAAGTAAGCAATAGGTTGTTCTAACCCACTGTCATTTGTCTATAATAGAACAATAGCTACTGTGTCAGGTGAGGCAAAGGAGAAAATAAGGAAATCCTTCGAGTAGTCGGGACTGATAAGCACAGGAGCTTCAGTCAGGGTTTTCTTGATTTGTTCAAAGGAATGTCGTGATTGAGGGGTCCACCTTACTTCATTTNAGCTACTGTGTCAGGTGAGGCAAAGGAGAAAATAAGGAAATCCTTCGAGTAGTCGGGACTGATAAGCACAGGAGCTTCAGTCAGGGTTTTCTTGATTTGTTCAAAGGAATGTCATGATTGAGGGGTCCACCTTACTTCATTTTCTTTCTTTAACATGGCCGTTATAAGATTTACCTCCTCAGCGAAGTTAGGCACAAACCTCCTTTGGAAATTAATTTTACCAAGGAAAGATTGGACCTCCTTCCTAGACCTTGGGATTGATAAGGCTTGTATCATCTCAACTCTGCTGGGATCAATCTTGACTCCTTCTGCTGATACTGTGTGGCCTAGTAGTTTTCCTTCCTTCATGGGAAACAGAGATTTCTTGGGGTTTAATGAAATGCCAAACTTTCTGCATTTCAAGAAAACTTTCTTGAGATGACGATGGTGTTCTTCATCAGATTTTGAAAATATTGTGATGTCATCCAGATAGACGACCACAAATTTATCCCTTTCCCCAACGAAAGCTATGTCCATGGCACGCTGGAAAGTCGCCCCTGCATTCATTAGTCCAAATGGCATCTTGGCATACATGAATGTGCCCCATGGAGTGGTGAATGCTGTTTTTTCCCTGTCTTCAGGTAGAACGGAGACCTGATTGTAGCCAGAGAAACCATCAATCATGGACATCCTGGAAGCTCCTGTCACCCTTTGCAATATATGTTCCATCTTCAGCAAGGGGTAATTATCCTTTCGTGAGCTTCTGTTTAGGTTTCTGAAGTATACACAGAGTCGGATCTCTCCATTCTTTTTCCTTACTGGCACCAAATTAGCCACCCATTCTGAATATCTCAGTGGAACGATGATCTGAGCTTGAAGCAACTTCTTCACTTCTCTCTCCATGATAGGCGGTAGCATGGGATTGATCTATCTTAGCTTCTGCCTAAATGGCTTTGTCTCCTCCTTTAATGGGATTTTATGCTCGATGACAAAGGTGTCATAGGTTTTGAGGTCTTCGTAGGTCCAGGCAAATACATCAGCAAATTTCCTCAAAAGTGCACTGTACTCGGACCTCTGTTCCGCTGTCAGATCTTTTGACAATTTGACATACTTGGGCTCACTCTCGGTTCCAATATTGCACTGAATAGTATTAGCGCCCTCCTCCGAGATCTTTCATTTTACCATCACATCTTTACTATTAAAAATCCTTTCCAAAGGCACAAGTCCCCTGGGAATATGGTTGCTGGGCAGCTGCACAATGTCACACCCTGCAATCTTATTCAGAAGATTACCCCCATCGGGCTCTTCCTCTGAGACGACATCTTGGTCTATGTGCATTTTTGAAAATTCCTCAACAGTCTCCAAGAATCTCTTGACCTCAAGATCATCCTCGAATACTTTCCAATGTTTGACGTTGTCAGGTATGGAGGGTCTGTATTTTACTTCCACATCATATCTGAATTTGGGTGGCAGAGGTACTTTGAAATTGCTAGCTGATGCAGCCAAGGAATCCGCCAAGGTGTTCTCCTCTCTTGGGATGAAAGAAATATTAAATGCCGAGAAGAAACTGTCAACAAGGTCCCAGACCTCATTCCTGTAACTCCTGAGTCGAGGATGCTTAGCTTGATAAGCATTTCTAACCTGTTGGACCACCGATTCTGCATCACCGAACACTGCTATCTCCTGGATTCCCATTTCCCTCACAGCCCTTAGTCCCAGAACAAGAGCCTCATACTCTTCCACATTGTTGGTAACTTCGAATTCTAATTTGTATGACAGAGATATGGTTTCCTGAGCAGGTGACACAAAAACTACTCCAGCTCCAGCGCCTTCTCGGGAACAGGCTCCATCAAAAAACATTTTCCAGATTGGGGTGATGGAGAGGGGAAATTTAGGGGAAACAGTGGGATATTTTCTAAGTCTCAAAGGTGGCTCTGGGGCATGGGTGAGCTACAGTAAACTGGAGCCTAAATCAGTGTCTAAGGCAAAAATAGGATGGTTGGTGGGGTTGGCTTCATCACTGATTATATAGGCCAATTGAGCTTCCCTGTACAGTCTTTTGTGCTCTACTCCGAACACTGGGATAGTAGCATATGTGAGGTCCATATGCAAGGTTCCCCCCAGTCTTTTTATCCAAGGTCTTGATAACAACATTCCGAACTTGGGGGGGACATCGGCTACTATGATATCCATGACCACACTTTTCATGGGCAGTTGAAACAGGGTCACAACCAGGTCTTTGATCACTCCAAGACACTGAACTCTCCTGGAGTCAAAAGAATAGAGGTCATGATAGGCTCTAGTAACTTCTAGTCCCAACTCTTCCATGACAATTTTGGGCATGAGGTTGTGAGAGGCCCGTGAATACATCAAACAGTTGTGTAGCACTTTGTCATGTATGTTGAAGGAGGTGTAGAAGGGAGGGGATGAGTCATCTCTATCTTCTACCATGGGACCTAGGACAACTGCTGGCTTTTCATCTTGGAGGTTTATGGAGTCTGAGGGAGGGCATGAGGCTTCAGATTGTAAAATCTCAGAGAAGCGTTTTTTAAATTTTCCATGTTTAATCAGCTTAGTGAGGGGCACAGGGATTCTGATCCTTTGAATCTCATGGTCAAAATTAAAAGAAGATGTAGGCTTTGGAATTTCTTTTATTTTAGGAGCATGATTATGGACAATGGGGGAGGGGGGGTGAGATTTCTTACCTCTGTGATCATTTGCTTCTTCATTAGCAGGCCTCTCTGCTCTAATGGACTGTTGAGGAATATCAGACACTGTCATCTTTTTATCAGACCTTAGGTTGTACCTGCCTCGGCCGCCACTAGCCTTGTCTCCCTTGCTTAGCTCATTCAGTTGGCCGTCCATGAGAGACTCCTCATATGCAGATTGCGTGAGATGAGGAAAAGGAGGAGTGTCTACAACGTAGTGGATTTCAGGATCAAGCTCCTCTAATTCTCTTTCTCCCCCCTCGGTCACAAAATTGTTTTGAAAAGGGGCCTGAATCTTCTGGTCTTCTCTGTCTCTTCCCTTCTCTTTCTGCACATTCTGGGGAGTAAAATTATTTGGCCTCCTGACAGCGATCTAAGGGTCTTTATACACCTGTCTCCCTTCCATCCTCATCCTCTCCATCTCTGCAGACATAGACTTCACCATCTTGGTCAGTTCATCCACTTGAGGCTGAAGCGCCAATGATCCAGAAGTTGAGGCTTCTGACCTCCCTTTTCTTCTGTCTACGTCGACCTTGTTCCTCAGTCTGTCAGCTGCTAATACATTGGATTCCACTTCTATGGCTGCATCCTACATTTGGGCCAAGGAGGTGGCTCTTCTTTCTCTCAGCAAAAGGCAACAATTAGGGTCAAAGGCACTAGCATAGGAAATTTGGGCAGAAGCTTCTGAGGGCTTTATCTTTGTAGGGATCTTGTTATACATCTTGTTAAATATTTTGGAGAAGTCAGAGACCGACTCTCCTTCCATCTTTTTCAAAGACCTGAATTCTGTCATGTGATACATGAAGTCCTTCCTATCTCCCCACTGCCTCAGGAAAGCACCATCCAGAGCCTCGATCTCAGCAATAGATCCTGGGGCCAATCCTCTAAACCACTTCCTCACTTCACCATCCAGGCTCTAGATGAAAACTCTCATCCAGACATCCTCATTTTCAATATTGAGGTTGTCTGCATAACTATAGAAAGCAGCCAGGTGCTCCTCAGTGGTTAAGTCTCCTTACCCAGTGAACTTGGGCATTTATTTCAGGTAATCTCTAGCAGGTAGAGGAGTCATAGGATGGGGAAGAACTAAAGGAGCATATCTGGCAGCGACTATGGTGTCCATTCTATTCAGAGGGGGATTAGCACCAACCATAGGGATGTTAGGTGGAGGAGAACTTGGAGGAGAAGGAGTTCGCAAAGGGGTTATTGAGGGTAAATCTCGAATTGGGGTGGGAAACAAGAGGTGATTCAAGGAACAGGCTACCGAGCTCCAGTCGGAAGGCTCTCCTCTCTATGCAAGAGTAGGGAAATATTCTGCGGCCCTGGGTCTATGCCAAGGTGCAACTTCAAAGGAGAGGGGAGTGACAAATTCTTGTCCCTCTGGTCCCAGACCAAAAGGGGAAAACTCAACAGGAACACTCCCAAAATTTAAGAAACGGGGAACTGCGGAAATGGGCCTGTCAGATAACTGAGGGGGAGAAAAGGGAGTTCCAAAAGAAGGATATGGTGAATTACCTCATTCGGTGATGGACGCTTCTTCTTTAGAGGCCTTTCCCTTTCTGAGCACCGCCTCTGGATTTGTTTCGGGCATAGCTAGAGGCAGCTGTGGGTGAGACCACGTATGCCTGCCTCTGAAAGCCACAATTAACAAGGCAGGTTCTCCCCAGCGGAGTCGTCACAATGGAGTCGCCAGGTGCAAAACAAGGAATCTGAAAGGCTCTGATGATCCTATGAACCTTCGGATTCAGAGGCTCAATGTCGTTCTACCCAGGGAAAATATTCAATTCCTTCCTCGGCAACAGCGCCAGAAATGTTAGCGTCAGAAGTCACTCCTGGATTGCTTGCAGGAGCAGAACCCAACACCCATCAGTTTATGTCACGATTTGTTTATAAAGGGTGATCAAATGGAGATAATGGCCCTAGGAGGTATCACTCTAACTCAGGGACTGATTCTGGTACATAAAGAACAGAGGAGGTCTAGAATCCTAACTTTAGCCAGTGGGTCGATTAAAAGATGAGCAGATGGAAGACTTGGGAGAAGATGAACAAACAGCTGTGAACAACAGGCTACAGCGGTTCGTAGGAGAAAAATTTTGAAAGCAGGATCCTCCTGGCTTCAGGGCTTCGAGAAACTGAATAACGGACTTGATTGGACCCTCTAATTCCAAGTCATTCAGCGTCAAAGAAATCACAGGAACTGACTAGAGGCTCCGTAACTATTACAATGATCCATTACAACATCGTCCTATAATAGCTACAGCTCGACTGGATCCTCCAATTCCGAGCTGCTCTAACATAGTGTAAACAAAGACATGAAAGAAGTTGGCATTCATAAGTCAAGAAGTCTCCAAAGTTCATACATAACCAGAACAACAATTCTTCATTAAAACTTTACAACCAGGGAGCTCTTCTCAACCATCGATGCTTTACAAAATGGAAAAAATGCCTGCATATACTTCAGCCAAAATCTGCCTGGCAACGGTATCTCAGGACTTTTAATGGGGGGTCACTTCCTCAATCAAATCTGTCCTCTGAACTCCTATCATATGCTTCTTCAATTCAGCATGGCTCGCGCCAGGGGGTAGCTGGGCCTCCTTTAATGTTTGAATTGGCATGCTCAGGCTCTCTTGGTGAGTTGAAGACTCAGTGTGACCTTTTTACAGAGAATCGGTACAAAAGGGACCCTCCTGGGTAAACTTCGGTCGGAACCTCCATACTCTGCAATAAATGGGTGACACGAGGCTTCACCTACCTTCCTTATCCTTTTCTGCTGAGCCAAAACGGCTCCTTGAATTCCCTTGGGAAACACTGCTGCAACAACCCAGTCCACAGGTCCTTTCCAATCTCTTCACGACCTCCAGCACCTGACCATGGTCATCCCTGACTCTGTATCAGGGATCAGGATTTCGCGATTCCTGCTGTCAAGAGTTCTTGACTCTTGAATTCCCGATCACCAATTCTTCGATGAGCGCGTGCGTAGGTTATCCCTCCTGGCTATACTATCATCCATATGATTGCCTCTTGTGTGACTCGAGCTGATCCTCTATCGGGGTTTCAACATTTTTGATGCCTCGATACACAAGTGCCCGGGAGTCACGATTCTCCGATTTCCGATGGCTCCTTGCGCACTATCCCCCCTGACTATGCCCTGGTCCAAATGACCATTACCACATGCCCGTGGCCGTATAGACTTCCATCGGGGTTTCGGGGTTTGCGAGGTCAATGTTTACGCGTCCTCTGGATTCCCGATTCCCCAATCCCCGATGACTCATGGCCATTGACATGTCAATGGCCCCTTCCCCGACTTGAAAGCTTTCCACCTATCCTCCACTATGATTCATAGCTACATCGGGAAATCGCGTATCGGGATATCGTGACTCTCGCTGCCATGTGCGTGGGACTTTCGGTTCCCCGATCCCCAATTCTGTGGGATCTCTCGCCACGTGTCTCTGCTAGCGGACGGTTCTGATTCTCTCGACACTTCTGCGGGCCCGAGTTCTCGGACGCTCTCGGCACTTCATGTCTCGCGAAATAAAAGAGCTGCTCTTTACATGTTGGAGTCGCGACGGGTGAAATGCCGAGATGGTCAGCCCTTGCGACACGCACCACTGGATCGGACGACCTATATTCAGCCCCCAAACAGAAGAGAATTCTCTGCTGCTAAATGTTGAGTAAATTGACAACACCGAGATTCCGATGACTGTCGATCTGCTTCGTGGATGGGTCTCAGCTGCCGATGGCAAGACTTTGCATGCTCACTTGATATGTTACTTGGAAAACAAGAACTCTCTTGAGCCGTGCTCGAGCATTTTGTACAACTTACAGACTTGCATGCTTCTTGAATCCGTGACAAGAATAATATCTAACAAATAGATCAAAAATTTTTACGAGGACAAACACCCTTAGCTTAGAAGCTATAAAAATGAATCCTGGGACCTCATTGACAGTTTTTTCCTGGCCTTCAATATATCATTTATTCCAAGAGGAGAAAACTTTGTGGCTGATTCCCTGGCTACTTCAGCTAGAAATTTTAGAGTTCCTCTGCCACCTAAGCTTAGATATGATATGGTATTAAAATATATGCCCTCCATACCTAACAATGTCAAGAATTGGAAGGTGTTTGAAGATGATCTTGAGATCAAAAGTTTCCTGGAGACTGTTTAAGAATTTTCAGCGTTTCACATTGATCAAGACTCTGACTCTGAAGACGACTCTCAGGCATATAATTTTCTCAACAAAATTGTTGATCATCACTTTGTTCAATTGCATAGCAATCACATCCCAAAGGGACTGGTTCCTTTGGAAAGACTATTTGACAACAATGATGTAGCAATAAAGGTCCAAATATCAAAATATAATGTTGATACAACTGAGTGTAACATTGGCATAGAGAGGGAACCGAAGCTTGTCAAATTGTCAAGCAT
>JASDQU010688901.1:67571-79165 GCA_032191745.1 Picea mariana
TTTAAAAGTGGTTGGTTAAGGTTACCTTTGTGAGTTTCCTCTTTTCAACCTCTAGGAAATTTACAGAGTGATAACACAAGCAATCACTAAACTATTTGGAAGAACAGTTACAACAACCAACACTAGAGCAACTTACTGGTGAAAGTGAAACTCGAACACGGAAGCACCCTCCAGGTATACTCTGCAAAGTGTGGCTCGATGTCTGTCCTAGGTACCATGGTATACCCTTGCAGTCACCTGTATATGTCCCTAAAAAGATTGGCAACTAGGTTGCCAGCACGCGAACAGTCACCAGGCGGGTACAGTCGAAAGTTGGGTAGACCACAATGAGCAGGGTATCAAGCCCGAAACCTGTCAAGGGTATCGAGAGAAAATGATCCAGAAGACAACTAAGGACCTCGAATAGATTCGAGACCCACAAAGCCCCGTGGCAAATGCAAACGATGGAATCCTAAAACAAGCCCTCGATATGTGTTCTCCACTATGATTGATCCGGCTTTGGAGGGGTTATCTCCACTACCTTTTCGCACGCGACCTCATGTTTATCCCCTATGTTATAGGGGGGTCCCGGATAACTTCCATGAAACTGGACTTATACACTCCCTATCTCAGACTCTAATGTTTGTTTTTGAATGGCCTTGGAGAGTTTCCTCTCCAACCTAATCCAAGGCCCTAGTCCTGAACTAGTTTGTGAACCCTACAAACAAAAAGTCTAGTAGATTTTAAGATTAGCGTTGCTTTTATGTATTTTTCTTATGTCAATGAGTATGAGGTTGAAACTAATGATGTGTAAATACGAAATAAAAAACGAATGAAAAAATATGGAAACAAAAGACTTTTACTAAATGCAAAATTTCAACAACTTTTCACAAAGAAATATTTCTTTTTCTTTTTAATTTTTACAAGATTTTATACAGCAAACTTAAAGGAATTTCGCTCAACTATGAGCTACTTATGATCTAAGTAGACTACAAAAACTTACAAAACAAAAGACTTTTCCCTAGCTAATGATGTAGAAACACACCTTTCAACCAAAGAAGAAAATGAAAAGAGATTTTTTTTTTTATTCAAGTGCTAGTAAAGCAACAAAGGGAAAATACCGACAAGAAAAAAACCACGAAAAAAAAATTCTGGCTTAAAGCACAGATCGCAAAGCATCGGAGTAAAGAATCACATAATGGAAATAAAAAACAAAGACTCTCACTCTTGTCTAAAAAACATAAAAAAAAAAAAAAATATATATATATATATATGTTATTTTCTGTCAACTATTAACTGAGAAAAAGCAGGCTAAGGGTAATATGGCCTAACCTATTGACTATTTAAACCTAGAATAAAACACCTGAGAGGAATACTTCTTATCAAAGGAGGGGATGATTGCCCCACCCTAAAAAAAAAGTAGTATGTCAAGCACGCGACTGTCTTTAAAACAGCATGCGTACAAACGCGTACTGAACAGAGACAGAATGTGTGTACACGCGGGTTGACCTTGTATAGGCCGCGTGTATATCTAAATTCTATGGAAAAAAATGAAACAGGAAGTCCAGACTAGGAAGAGGCCTCTGGTATTGATGACCAAGGTCCCTTGAAGGCTTGGATTCTCTTTCTAACAGAAAAGACAAATAATGCAAGGAATTAATAAGGTGAAAAAAAAAACAATTTGAGATAGGACTGTGAACCAGCAAGACTCAGACAAGATTCCAGAAAACCCCCTGAGAATGTGTAATTCTGACAGGGAAGAGGAGGACTACCTCTTAAGGTTCTTTGAAATCCTACACACTACTGTTATCTCTACAGCTAGCGTTCACATGCGGGCTGTAAAAGGATAGGGCACGGGTACACGTGTGCAGGCCTTCTGCAAGCCGCGTGTACCTCTATGTGTCCCAACAACTACCGTCAAGCAAAAGTCAGGGAAAACTGGTATGGAAAACCAGACTCCCTGCTAGCCCAGACCTTACAGAAAAAGACAGGCAAAGAAAAACAGAAAACCTAATCTTTAAACTACCCAAAAACTTAAATAAATCCAGAAACCCTAAAGAGTATTCTCCCCAGTATGGTCACCAATTCTGTTGTTGGGAAAAACACCCTACGGACTAGCAAACTAGGTTCAGACTTGCATGCATATTTTGATCGAATAGAAACTATTTTTTTACCTACAACCCAAGATTTAAACCCCTTTTTCACAGCAAATGCATGGAAAAGGACCACCAACCTTATTACCGGTGTTCGATGTAGATCCTTCATTGCTCTTCGATTACTTGCTTGTGTTGCTCCTTCCACAGATGACCTGCAATCAAGACAAATACCAACTATGCATGCATGCTACTTCTATACTCAAGGGTTAGAAATCAAGCATAAATCAATCAAACCATAGACAATTCATGCATTGGGACGGGAAAAGTATTCTTTTATTACTGAAAGTGAATCAACTTACAAAAAAGATGAGACCAGCCACCGCTCCTTGAACCTGATCCTGGGCTCCTCTTCTTTTGTCCTTCAACTGCTTTGCATTAAATCTCCTTTGGCATGAGGAAAGGCTAAAGGGTTGGGACAATGGATTACATAAATGGGCAGAGTTTCTTTGCTATATTTTTTCCTTCTCCAAACGGTACCCCTACCCCTTCTTTTATAGGCTAGAACGAGCTAGGGTTTTGGATGAACCCTCGGACATGCATGGCCGGGAGTTTCAGTTAACTAACCCATAGCTTTTCGTTTCATCAGAAACTTTCCTTTTTTCATGCTTTGTTAGGTACACGCGGGCTGTTGTGAGTCAGCCAGTGTGCACACGCGTGCAGTAATGGGTTAAGGTGTGTGGGCCTTGACACTAGAGGATTTTCAAAGAGTTGTTCAGTAGAGTTTTGGCAAGAAAGGGATATGAGTTGGCCTGATGCCAGGTAAGCATGTGTGGTGAAATTTAGGGTTGGGTTATAACAAACCTTCTCCAAGTTTCTCCATATTAATCATTATAGAAAAAAAGTTATAGCGAAAATGGTAATATGGCCTGTAAATAACATACCTTAAAACACATCCTCACAAGACTTCATCCTCCCTTAGAATTTTTCCCTTCTTTACTTCATCTTCCCTATGAAATTGGCCTCATATCTCTTTGGTTACCTCAGATAACAATAAATTTCTCACTTAGACAGATATCAATAAACGTGTGTGTACAAATGAGAGGCTCTTGATGTGTATTTATACTTTTCCAAGTGACTTCTTTACTTAACTTTAGGGTCGACTTGTAACTTGTTGTTTACAAATGTTTTACCCTTTTTCCTCATTTTTGGGTCAACTAATAACTTATTGTTGCAACCATTTATGGGTTTATTAACCATACTTTGGGGCTTCTTAACCATACTTTGTGGCTTCCATATTTAAGAGGAATTATCTCCTCAACCATGAGGAACTACATGGAGTACCACCTATCAATGGAAATAACACGATGAGGAAAATATATCCATGAGTGAGTTACCTTTGTTTAATCCCTCCTCCATGAACTAATTCCATGATACAATATGAGATCATTAACCATACTGAGGGATTTCTTGTAGACTTCTTCAAATCATCTTCCTGTGAGGGGCCTGCTTAGAGCTACGCCATAAGGGGACCACTTTGGAGACTTCTCCAAATATACCCATCACATATGATGACATCAACCACTCATCAATGAAAACTAACTTACCATCAATATCAAACACATCTCTATAGCTTCCAGACTTCTCCAAGGGTTGACATCAATGACAACCAACGATCCAAACCAACTATCCAACAGTCCAGATGCAGGGAGGAAGGCCCATTTTTTATCATTTTAAAATAATTCATCATGTGGTCTTTACCTACCCTACCTATGACAAGGAGGTATATGCCTTGGTACAATATTTCAAAAATTGGATGCACTATCCGATGGGAAAGGAGACCGTCATCCACATATATCACTAGTCACTCCAATATTTACAGGTTCTAAGTAAGTTACAACAAAGCAAGAACTACAAATGGATGGGGTTCTTACAACAGTTTCATTTGGTCATAAAATGTAAGAAGGGTAGCACAAACAAGTTGGAAGACATGCTTTCACAACCATCCACATACAATATTACATCTTTGGGAACTTTGATGCACATGGAACCTTTTACCTGTGATGCATACAAAGAGGCATACACAAAAGATGAGGAATTCAAGGAGGTTATTTTAGCAACTACAGGGCCAAATTTATATAGAATAAGGCGACGACAAGGCCGACTATCATTTCCAGAATTGTTTACTATATAAGCTCGACAAGCTCTATGTCCCTAAAGGTCAACAACTACAACTTATCAGAGAGGTTCACACTTCCAAGGTTGCACGAGATTTCAGTGTTGGCAAGATGGTTGCCAACTTACAAAGGTATGTGTACTCGCCTAGAATGCAGGAAAATGTATCACGATATATTAGACAATGTATACTTTGTTGTTCCAACAAGACCAGTAACATGAAGCAAGGTCTACACCATCTCTTACCTTTTGATCTAAAAATGTAAAGGTTTGAATCTCTTTAAAATTGTAAGTGAAATGGTATGTTCTTGGGTAATAGGATCAAGTTACAAACACAAAAATATTAATGATTTTTTTTTACTTAATCATGAGCAGAATAAACAATCATAAAAATCCATCAAAATACACACATTAACAGAACAAAATGATAAAGGATTTCACCCCTCTCTTGGGCTACATTTCCCGGTCCATCTTCCAATGGATCTTTTTCATTAATGCTCAAAGTGTCAAAATCCTTCCTTTACAATGCTCAAAATGAGAAATGGATGGCTTCAATGGCTCCAGAATCTCCAAAAAACCTTATTTGAGCTCTTCCTGCACCTGGTTCGGCCAAAAAATGAGTTGGAATCACTCCCTGGAAGTTTCTCCCAAATCTTTGTTGTCTATGCTCACCAAAACACACCCAAACTGACTGAACCTGGATTTTGGGCGTTTCTCATGCCTAAACCCAGCAGACATGTGCATTCCAAAAAAATGGGAATGATGTTGCACCATTAGCATGATTAGCTCCTCCAAAGGCGGAGTTGTTGGCTGCATGGGTGCCATATGGCCACAACCCAACACCTAAATCAGGACCCATTGCAAAATTGAATGTGGTGTTGACAAGGGTTTTGGCACGTGGTCAAAGGACTGTTGGAACGGTTGACAAGTGGTGAGCCGGTTGAACCCCACACTAGATTTTTTTGTAGAGTCATATGGTAAGGAGCATATAGCTGGGGGCTAGGGCTAAGCCTCATACTGGACCTCGTCCAACTCCAAACTTTTGAAAACTTAATTTTTTTCAGAAACATGTGTTGGCCCTTGACCAAGTTTTGAGGAAATCTTAGTCAGGTTTGACCACTTTTTGGACTTCGACACAGTGATTGAGGAAGGAGCACTGAGGAGGAGCCAATATCATGGATATCACTTGTTTTTTGGGCTTTGTGGACCCAGTAAGGGGTTCATTAGGTTTTTTGTAATGGGTTATGGAATGTCGACCCATGGGTTTACCCATGCTTATGCCTAATTGTAAAAGTATAAATAAGTAAAGATTGTAAGGTAGAAGTAGTTAAGCTAAGTGATGTAAGAGTGAAGTAGCTAAGTGCAAGTGGCTCTAAGTAGATTTGTGCAACATATTGTGTATGTAAGGCTCTATGCTAGATAGAGAAGTTGGCTTTGTGTTGTGACTTAGTTTTGGGAAGGAGGATCTCACGCTCAGTGCGCAGATCTCCTGTCCTTTGCAAAGCTTGGCTCTGTAGCTTATTGCACAGGAATGGATGAATGTATGAATATTGAAGACTAATAAAGAAGACGAAGCAGTTGGTGGATGTAGCCCCACACTGGGGTGAACCACGTATATCTTGTGTCTTCTGGTTTCTTTGTGTTGTGTTGCTTATGTTATGAATCTGCTCAGTGCTTTGCTTATTATGTATGTTATATATATCTATAGATGCTTAGTGATCCACATATGTTAAGGATGAATGAATGTTATATCTAACTTGGTGATGTGTGCTAAGTGGTTGAAGTGCTTAATCTTTATTGTTACTACACTGATCTATCTTAGGTTTTGTTCTGCGATGTTAATAAAGCTAATGAACTAATTCATATCATCTTGTAAGTGTTATTAAAGTACTTTGTGAAGTGTTATAATCATGTATTTGTGTCCCATATTGGTTACAGACACCTGAGTCCTGTAACCCCCCTTGCCTCTACCTCAAGTGAGACTTCGCCTGCTTCACAGGTGTTGTCGAAAGGGCCGGTAGTTAGGGTTTTGTTGGTGCGTTGTTGAAGCATTGAACCCTGGGTCTTCCCCTGTGCCAACAAATGGTTCTTTGTGATTTGATAAGAGTAAGCTAAGAGAAAGTTTTTGTTTTGAAAGCATGAATTTAGGTATTTTTAATATATTATGTCTTAGTCTAAAAGCTAGCGCGCAGTTGGAAGAAAGAGTTGATATGAATAAATTTAATAGAAATGAAGAAAGATATGTTATTCCTATGCATAGAAAGAATTTTTGGACTAATAAGTGGATGCAGGAACCTAGAAAGAATTTTTACAGATTGCAGGTCCAACACTGTGATCCTAGTGCACAACATAGGAAAATTTGGGGAACATACAATAGAAAGAGAGGATTGACACTATGTTATAACTGCAGAAGATCGAGACATCTTGCTAAGAAATGCCCTGGTATAGGTCCTATTTGTCTTTTTTGTAAAATTGTTGGTCATGAAGTTGAGGATTGTCCAAGGATGATTTCTAAAGTCGGAAAAATGAACACGAGACAAGAAAAATATGAAGGAAGTCAAGAGAATAAGAGCATGTTAGAGAATCATCGAGAGAATGAGTCAGAGAAATCTCAAAGTATGTTACCACAATTGAAAGAAATGATGAATGAGAACAAAGATGTAAGTTTACCAGAGATATTGAAGGTAAAATAATGCATAAGTAAAATAATAGAAGACTTTGACATAGACTGTGTCTTGGATGAGGAAACACAAGTGAATATTATGACAGAAGAAACTTGGGAAATTTTGGGAAAACCTACTGTGATACCTTCATTGGGAAGGATAGGCTTGTTTAAAGGAAAGATGATAACCCTATGTGGAAGAGTTACTAATGTACCTGTTATCATCCATGGAACATCGAATAAAGAGGAATTTGAAGCCATTAAGTTTGTTGAGAACATCGCCCCTTTCCCTCTCTTGTTAGGAAATACTTGGATTGAGAAGGATCAGATCAGAACGAAAGCAAAGGAAGGAGCTACAAAAAAGAAAAAGCAAGAACTAAGGGATTTCATAGCTATAAAAATAGATCAATTGATAGAAGAATGAGAAGTTAAGTCAAAGCAACACAATGCAAGAGAATTAGTTCTCGAAGCTGAAAGAATGCAAGAAGGTTTGAAGGACCTATTCATGCAAGAAACAAGAATACCCACCCTGGAATTAATAAGATAAGAGGTATTAACTTTGAACCCTTTGAGAGCACATCAACAATGCAAAGTCACTACGCTAGGAGAAGATAAGAATAAGAATGGAAAGAGAATTCCAGAAACAATTAGAGAGACTCAAATTACAGGAAAGAAGGCAAGGAAGCTTAGTAAGAAGAAAGCCAAGTTGGAAAAGCTACAAGAAGTTACAGAGAACAAATGGAAGACTTTGCAGAAGGTAGGTTTGCAGGATTTGAACCTCGCCAGAACAAAAAAACCGTGCAGAATGGGACTTCGCCTTGGTGAAGCCATATGACCATTGGAGGTTCCCCGACCGTTAGAACGATGCTCTAGAACGACTAGGAAACACATTTATGGGTGAATGGACCGCGTTTGGGACATTAAGAATGCGTCATAATGGACATATTCACATTAATGGAAGCATGTCTGCTCGTTGAAAGAATTTGTTATGATGCTCACTTATTTAACCCGTTGGACACTACATCGGGAACACTTTTTGCTTCCCATGATTATCTGAGACAAGAAGAGAATCGATTGTATTGTGTTATCAGAAACTAGACGTCGTTGTCTGTTTGTCTACCCCACTATTCATTCGCCTACCTTGACTTGTCTGTTAAATAGTGAGAATTTTGGGCGAACGCACTAAGTTAGAGAAATCCATCGAGGAGGTTCTTTATGGATGATAAAGCTATGTCTAAAGGAGTACATGAGTCGTCGATTAGGAGACTCCAGGCTTCCCCTTCAACTGGACATCGTTCGAGCCTTGTCAACCCTGTGACTAAGCAGCGAAGTAAGCATCGCGATGATCTGGCTAATGCAAAGCAGATCCCATCGATATTACTATATTATATCCTGCCCTTGGCTACCGTAGTTAACTGCGATAGAAATCCACAGGACTTTTAGTACACTTTGATCACTGCGTACATCTCGACAGGAATATGCGTAGTTGGAATTCAGTTGGGATAGATCCCATTACTGAAGAACAGTGACTTCAACCTTGAAGATAGAAATAACTATGTGATACCCACACCCCATAGATATTTGATGAAGACCATCGGGAATAATCCTCGCCTGGTCTCCCAGCCATGGATTAAGGAGCTGGCGCAGTCCACAATACTAAACGTGATGAATATTCCCCATTTTTTCTGACACCAAGAGATTAATGCTTGCATCAAACTCCTCTTTTCATGCTACCATGGTAGATACTTGTGGCTCGATAGGTAGATTACTATGGATCTGACATTGATCTACCTGATTACAGGATTGAGAATGTAGGGACCCAACCCTCAGCAGTTTTACCCAGGGAAGACCTCAGATCACTCCCTGGCCCAGCGCATCAAGGAGGCTTATGGAGAAGTTGAAAAGGGAAAGCGAGGCTACAAGGTAGACTCTATCCAATATGGTGCAGTGCACCTCGATTGCCAACTCAGAGCTCGCAAGATTGTAAGAAAGAACTACCCCACACAGGTCACCAGGTTCATGGTAGACCTCACAGGAAAATGCATGGAGGTAAAGTGGATGAATTGGGCGAGTTACCTCGTCAACGAGCTCGAGAAAGACTACCGCTAAGCTTAGGATCAAGGATACAAGTTCCACTTTAGCTAGTTTCTCATATTGATTGCATTTATCACCTGGAAAATGTCAGAAGGAGCCACCTTCCCAGAGATCGAACCATCAGATTTGTTGGCTGCTAGGTTCTCTACCTTGTGGTACACCAACGACATGTCGAAGCAATGGCATTCAAACACAGTGTTCCATGCCTACTATCAGCAACTGAAGGTTTCCATCAAGTCATTTCCATGCATGACATCACGCACCCTACACTAGTACATACCGATAGTCAAGTTTTGCGCAGATCCCCATTTTATATATATCACTACGCACAGAGATGAGAGAAAGGAATAATTACAGTCCTATTATATGCTGACACATGAAGACATGGAGCATATCACGAAGGAATGGCCAGAATAATTTCAGACACGTGTCGTTGATGCCGAACTCTCCGATGCTGAAATTATAGGAAGCCCCTTGGTCACCCGGTTCAAGCATGCAGAACGGTCCAGTGTAAAGAAGAAAAATAAAAAGGAGGAAGTTTAGAATATAGAGACTAACGAGGAAGACAATTCCTTAGGAGAAAATGCATCTTTCTCATCGAGAGGAGGAGACGAATTAAATGGAGAAGGAGGAGGGGATGAAGGAGACAAGCAAGGAGAAGGTGAAGCTACACCATCGAAGGACCCTCCCACTGAAACAGAAACATCACGGAAGAGGAAGGTTTTGTGTGCAGAAACCTTCGATAAGAAAGAAGACATGCGTTAGCAAGCCCCAGATAGAGGCCACACTCATAGAGGATGATATCATCTTGGTCCGCGGAGTGATGGCGGATGCATTCAAAGATCTCTTGCAGAGATATGGAGCGAAGCAAGAAGAGATATATGATAGAGTCGAGAAGGAGCTGAAGTAAATACAACAAGCTATTCAATTGATCCACGCAGTACCTACTACGCCTTCTTCATCACAGGTTGCAGAATTGGGGGATGAGCTCGCCCAATTGAGAATATTAGCAGATGTGACAGAGGCTCAACTTCAGAAAGTCCAAGAAGAAAAGGAGAAGGCTACAGAAGCCTTGAGACAAGAGAAAGAAGAATTCTTGGAGAAACTACGAGTTTTACAGTACTGCCTAACCGCTTATGAAAATGAGAAAGATGAGTTTTGGGCGATGCTCGAGGAGGACAAAGCGAAGATACAGAGAGAAAAGAACCAACTACTAGCAGAGAAGACTGTGATCACTGTGATCAAAGAAGTGGTGAATAAAGCACTTCGCTCTATGCCAGGCTTGGCACAGGAGGAATATGAGTCAGTTGAGGTTCATGTGGTGAAGCTCGTTGAGACCATTTAGAATCCTCAAGTGAGGATAATGGATTTGGATATCCAAGAAGTATTGATCACTCCGTAGGAGGTGCGTGACCAAATGGAGGAAGCCGCTAAAACCATAGTTGGAAGGATCATGGCCCTCGCCTCAAAATGCAAACAACTAAGAAATAGGAGTGTGGAAATGTATGGATGCCTCATAGAATATATGGAGCTAAGGAAATTGGAAGCATAGTTATAAAAGGAGAAGCAACATGCATTGTCATTACAAGCGCAAATGAAGCTACTCATTGCGGTAGAAAGAATGAAGAGATCTCAGGAACAACACGCGGTACATCAACAAATTACTGCCATCCAGGGAAGAGTAATGGAAGTCATGTAGAAGCTGCAACCAGTGCAGGATGAAGCCTGCAAAGTGTTTGAAGAAATTGAAGGACAAGGCTGACAATTGGACCAAGTGGTCGCAACAGTGGAACAATTCCTGGAAGGTCCTATTACAGAGAAGATGATCCAAGAGCTCATTGAGTAGGAGGCTCAGGCGAAGCAACAAGTCAAGATATCTCAAGTGAAGCTTGAGGCCTTTGAAGTAGCATTGCCCAGACCTGAGTGACTCGGGACGAGTCACAGGTGAGTGTTGGGGGCCTGTTGGCCCTCGACCAAGTTTTGAGGAAATCTTGGTCAAGTTTGACCACTTTTTGGACTTCGACGCAGTGATCAAGGAAGGAGTTCCTAGGCGGAGCCGAGATCACAGATATCGCTTGTTTTATGGGCTTTGTGGACCCAACAAGGGGTTCATTAGGGTTTTTGTAATGGGTTATGGGATGTCGGCCCATGGTTTTACCCATGCTTAGGCCTAATTATAAAAGAATAAAAGCATAAATATTGTAAGGTAGAAGTAGCTAAGCTAAGTGATGTAAGAGAGAAGTAGCTAAGTGCAAGTGGCTCTGAGTTTATTTGTGCAACATATTGTGTATGTAAGGCTCTGTGCTAGATAGAGAAGTTGGCTTTGTGATGTGACCTAGTTTTGGGAAGGAGGATCTGGTGCTCAGTGCACAAATCTCCTGTCCTTTGTGAAGCTTGGCTTTGTGGATTAGTGCATAGGAGCGGATGAATGTAAAAATATTGAATACTAATAAAGAAGACAAAGAAGTTGGTGGACATAGCCCCACACTGGGGTGAACCACGTATATCCTTTTTCTTCTGGTTGCTTTGTGTTGTGTTGCTTATGTTATGAATCTGCTCAGTTCTTGTCTTATTATTTAAGTTATATAGAT
>JASDQU010688902.1:0-13403 GCA_032191745.1 Picea mariana
GAATCAGGAAGATAATCAGGCTCCACAACCAACATCATGTGGGATAAATTAGTCTAAGTCTATACAATTCCATAGGCATGTAAAATACTAGGACTTCCCGGGCGATCACGCATCCCAGTACTACTCTAGCTCGAGCGTGCTTAACTACAGAGTTCTAATGAGATCCGACGAATTAATGCTTTGTTGTAAGCATGTACATAAAACCACTAGGAAATCATTACATGATGTCTATAATTAACAAATGAAGATGACATTACATTCCATTCCCCATTGAAAGGGTGAATATCATGGTTTATCAAAACAATATGCTTGAAATGTTGATTCAGTGGAAAAGGTGGATGGCCATTGAGATCCAAGTGGATCATTCCTCCCCCCTTAGAAAGAAATGGCCCTCATTACATCAAGTTCCCTCAAGAGATGGAGAATTGTTTTTTGAATCTAAACCTTGGTGAGTCACTTTCCTTGTTGAATTAGATGTCATGCTTGTTCTTTTCCTATGGAAGGATGTCATGAACCTGTTGGAGGTGTTGGATCCGTTCAACAGATCTAGATACATGATATTTCTTGGTCTGAGTGTGGGAGGACTATGTCGGTGAAGATGCATCAAGAAGAGCTATATCAATATTCGGGGCTAATGGTTGGAACCCCAAGAACACCTGAAAAGGGTTGTGGAAAATAGAGCTATGTTGAGCATATGGAATACTCTCATTCTCTTTGTGCTCCTTTGCAATCTTGTTGACCTATTTTTTCTAGATAGAAACATCTTGGGATGAGGATGCAGTGGTCACAGTGACCTTTTGCTAACCTTATGACGGACCCTGAAGAAGGAAAACTCTGTGGTCTAAGAGATTACTTTGCGACATTGTTTTCCTGAGATCAATTAAGTGGTAGTAGTTACAACTACCTATGGTACCCTCTAGAGCTGACCTCCCAGAGTAACAATGACACTCTGGGACCGTGATTTATAGATAGCGTGACGTTTCCACATATATGGTTGTCCTAAAAGAACATCACAAACTTCAAGTGAGGAAACATCACACACTACCACATCCTTGAAGGGTTTGATGCCACAGGACAAATGATATTGTTGGTTGATACAAATGTCTCTTTCCTGACTCAACCGTCCGATGGTGTATGGTTGGTGGTGTGGCATCATTGGAAACTTCAATCTCTTGACAACCTCCACTAATATCAGGTTCTTATGACTCTACATTTCAACAATGAAATGCAGTGGGGTCCCCTTTACCCACATATATGAGTGGAAGAGGTTCTCCCCCTCCTCCAGATCCTCTGGTTATTTTTATTGTATTATTGTGGCTATGATGGTAGAAGTGGGTTCTGCATCGATGATGTGTTTCCCTTTATTTTTATTTGAATCAGAGTCCAAGTTAGGTTTCGATTCTTTTTCTTTGAGCTCGAACACCAATGGTTGTTTCGAGCGACATTCATCGGTGTTGTACCAAGGGCTATTATGGAACTCACACCACTTTCTAATATCTTTCTTAGACTTCGTGTTTCCCTTCTTTGAGTATGTCTTCGAATGGCTCTCTTGAGGTTGACATTCCTTTCTCTGTCCTTCGTTCTATGAGTTAGGGTTTCCTTTGCCATGATTCTATTGTGGAGTATTTTCAAACCTGAACTCCTTCTTACTTTTTTGCTTGAATTCCTGCTCAATTTGACTTCATATTAATAAGTAGCTCCCAATGAGGAGATGTCCAAGAAATCCATCTCTTTTTGGATGTACCTGTGTAGACCATTGTCATACTTCAAAACCAGGTGTCGTTTGGAATATTTGATACCCATCTTTGAGCACAAGGTATGGAACACGTTAGTGTACTCTTGCATCGTCTGATTTCTTTTTTGACGTAGAGTCACCCATCTCATGTACTGGTCATCATAGTTTCTCACAAAGTAGAACTCCTCCTTTAAGGACTCTACAAAGGTTTCCCAAGTGGGTCCTCTCCTGAATGGTGTAGATTCATTTGTGGTGTGCCTCTCTGAGTAACATTCCCACCAAGATCTAACACAGGGAAGGGATTTAAGGAGCGTGAAGTTGATCTTTTCACTGTCATAATTTTTTTGGATGGAGTAAAACCTTCAAGAAGTTTCAACCATTTTTCTAGAGTATCTATATCTATCTAGCCTTCAAATTAGTGATATGAAAATTGACTTGTACCTTGAAGAGTGTCGCACCTATGAAATGGTTTCTTGTCGAATATGCCTTAGCTGAGGCCATCGGTAGTCTTCAAAGGATATGAGTGAATTTTTCCATCATCTTGTTCCTCTGTCACACTAGGGCTTCCTTAATCAATTTCTTGAAAGGATCTCCTGCTCTTTCATCTCTCTTTTCTTCCTCCATGGTAGGTCGCTTGGCTAGAGAGAGAGGTTGTCCTCAAGGAAAACTAGCTCGAGACCCAAATCTCTATACCCTGACCTCATCGGGGACCTTCTATGAGAATGAAAAGGATCAAATTGCTCTTATACCATTGATCCAGATTATTTTGAGAATGACATGAAGACAAAAATATAGTAGAGATATAACAAGAAAAAAATAGAGATATTTCCAGAAACACATAAATATAGTGAAACCCAACTTCTATTAATGAATAAGATAGAAAAACACTATATAGCACAAACTAGCATAATGGGGTAGCTTATCTCTGAAAAGAAAGAAATGTTGACTACACTTCATTTGCAACAAGCTTTACATCACACTCCATTGCATGCTTAAAGGGCCTCCTTCACCTCAATTATATATAAGAGAGTGAGAGGAGAATAATTCCCATGATGCATGTGGGATAAATTAGTCTAATTTTATAAAATTCCATAGGCATATAAAATACTAGGACTTCCTCGGAGGTCACCCATCCCAGTACTACTCTATCTTGATCACACTTAACTGCAGAGTTCTAACGGGATTCGATGCATTAATGATATGTTGTAATCATGTACATAAGACCACTATGAAATCATTACATGATGTTTGTAATTAAAAATGAAGATGGCATTACATTCCATTCTCCATCAAAAGGGTGAATATCATGGTTTATCAAAACCATATGATTGAAATGTTGATTCAGTGGAAAATGTGGATGGCCACCGAGATCCACTGGATCAATGATGAAAATCATATCCATAAATAAAATTCAAATCAAAATATCTTGAGGTCATTGAAACACTTTCCCCATTCAAACCCATTTTATATTTTCCAAATTAGTACTACAATTGCCCCACTCTTTTCCTTTTCTTTTTTAAGCTAAACCTTGCAATAATAGCTTCAAAAACTATTTTGTGTTCCAAAACATTATCACCATGAGTTGTGGATTCTGAAGTGTAGGAGAACCTCACATTTTTAGTTGGTTAACAAGTAAGGGGGAGAGGGTTTGGTGTTGTTTCAAAGCATGGCTAATGTGGACCACTCTTACAACTTATCATAGGAGGAACTCTACAAAGTTAAGATCTAGCTCTATAATACTTTGATCACGAGGAGCAGCACCAAAGTGACCCATGAGGTGTTTGAATCCAAACATAAAAGACCTATGGTTGTGGGATGGTAAGTCATGTGTGCATAGGAAATATTGTTGATTGGTATAGTAACTTGCAAATTTAAAAGGAAAGTTTCATTTATCAACAATAAATATATATTGGTGTTAATGACAATTTTTTTTTATTAAAAGTAAATAAAAACTAGTTTTGCGGAACAAATCTATTAAAAAAACACCTTCACCATAAGCAATCTATAAGGGTCAAGAAATCCAAAAAAGTAAACAAGAGAAAGTGAAATGTGTGCTCTTTTATTCATCATGGATAAATTTGAGATCCATCACATCTCATTTAAATTTATTGCAATTTGTTTGACAATAATTTTATAATTTTATATGATATGATTATTATCACCAACTTTGGTTTATTGGATCTTAAGAATTTTGATGATTAATTGATTTTCTTTAATATTTTGTTCAACTTTGGTTTATTGGATCTTAAGAATTTTGATGATTAATTGATTTTCTTTAATATTTTGTTTATATGCTATGAAATATTAAAGAAAAAACTATCCTAGCTCTCTTTAGTTTTCATGAATAAATAATCCATGGAGATTGAATCAAGCCCTAATGTGTGAATAGGAAGGGCATTTTAAGAGAATGTACTTTTAATCCTCTACTTTTTAATATCACAAATGTTACAAACAATTTTTTCCCAAGATGTTTCAAGTATTGTCCAACATCCAATTTTAATATGAAACTCTTGAGAGTTCATTCTGATTTAGCAATGTTAATTTTCTTCTTTAAGCTAGAAATGAAACAAATGAAGTCTTCACATTCTAATTTGGGGTTAATGATATCTTTATAGTGCATTAGTTTCATCGTATCCTCCATTTATTCATGACATCATATTTTCTCTTTAAATCTAGTTGGGATAATTCTTTTGATATTATCAATATATTGAAGAGTTTCCTCCGCTCTTGTAGTTTTATAATCAGGGAACAACATTATTCCACCGTCTCTGAAGTTTAAAGTGACTTTTACTAGAATTCAAAAAAATATTTAAAGATCTTTTCGTTTTCATGTTAATTATCTTATGTTTGTACATTAAATACTTAATCATATAATTACTACTAATGGAAACAAGTTTAAACTCTAAAAAGAAAGTTAAATATGAGATACTACTTTTAATTTTAAAATTACAAGATATAAAGCTTTTTTGAATTTACTCAATATTCGTCCATATTTCTCTATAAAACAAAAAAAAGAACATTTAAATAAAAAAATGAATATGATCCAACATTATTTAAAAAAATCATTTATAATTATGACTAATTATTTCAATTTCGATTGCTTAATATAAATTCATCCTTAATATTTGCAAACTATATTGAAGTCAATGCAATCTCAAATAGTGTAGCTTATATTTAATTATTCTTGATTTTTAAGGAAATATTTAAATACTTTTGCATTCCTCGTAAAAGATTTATTAATTAGCACTTACTAAGTAAGTATCACCTTAATATTTAAATATTGAGGCAAAAGATTAAAGAAGTATAAGAATGGCAATCATTTTTGGCTTAGAAGGCATAGGTTCATATCCATCAAGTAATAATGAATTGGTTAGTTTATTATAGTGTGGCTTTATTGTTCAATGGGGTGTCTTTATCATAATGACATAGGTTTAAACTATTGCAAGATATATGTTGTTAGTTTATAAGTTTGCTCGGTGTGATGGATTTATATTAAATATTAATTTTAAGAAATTAAAAAATGAATATATTAAAGTACATTTCAAGCTTTATCATAGTGTTTAAAGTACATTTCAAGCTTTATCATATTGTTTTCCCTCATTATTAATGTAGAGTGTAAGTGCCACCTCTTCGAACTCAATATATCATTGCATGCATAAATTGTCATCCTTTGAACACTCATGGATGCTTCTAGATTAAGGATAATCCACCTCCGCAATCACTAAGGGACATGTCCTCCCTTTGTTATCGAGGAGGGAGTTGATGGAACATATAAGCTATCATGACCTCAACAATGACATTAACCGATGTTACCCGTTACCTTCATTTTACAGTAGCAAAGGTTTTCTTTTACTCCTTACATTTTGCTTTGTATTTCATATTAGGTACTGCTTAGAATTGTACTACTTCACTCTACCATTGTATGACATTTATATCATCTCAAGGCTCTACATGTAATTTGGAAAGGATAACTGAAACTCCTAAAATGACAACTAGTTTAAGTCACTTTATTCATACTTTGATAAGAAACCACTATTCATACTTTGATAAGAAACCACTATGTAATTCTCTACACAATTATTATAGTAGCCCACTTAATTAATGAGCAAGGAACATTTTATTTGGTTATATAAAGATGACATACACTATTTAGGAGGTTTTAGGAATTTTTAGTTATTTGACTAATTAGAGGAGATCTAGGAATGAAGTTGTCAACCATAGGAGTTCGAGGAACTACTTTTCTCAACCATACTATAGTAGGAAGATGAACTTTTGGTTGCTCACTTTATTGTATTATACCTTGGAATATTGAGCATATTCAAAAACACATGGCTAATGGGAGAGGAAAAAAGTCACTCAATTGATCATTGATCATAGGGATATTGAGGATGAAAAATATTCATTGAAAATCATGGATGTGAAGTGTGAGATATTTTGCTATCACATATTTAATTGTTTCAAAATATCCCTTCTCAACGTGTGTCCATTTCAAGAATACATCCTTTATGATCTTTTTTTAAAGTGACTTAATAGTTTCACCAAAATCAAGGACAAATATTCTAACATAATTTATATGTGTGAAAAAGGATTACATTGTGTTCTTACTGATTGCCATGGGATCAATGAGAATCTCATATTTTGAGACGGTATTTCTAAGAAATTACCTTCAGATAGCGTGAAAATGCTCTTCTTGGTATTAAGGGAAATGCCATATTTTTGACATCTCTCAAAGATCTATCTCAGGCGTTGTATGTGGTTTCCCTATTTTTTGAGTAAACAATTACATCATCAAGGCACACCATGACACTCTGATTTATTATCCATCTAAAATCTATGTCTATACCTCTCTTGAAAGTGTCCCTATCATTAATTAATCCAAAGAACATCCATCTATAGGTGAATGTTCCTCATTTCGTGTAAAATGTGGTTTTCATTCTATCTACTTCTGCCACCAATACATGATTGTAGTTGGACAAACCATCCAAAAGAGAGAGTGTATCTGAACTAGATACTAGCTATAGAACCAACTCCATAGGAAAAATAGGGTAATTTTATTTACCCTATTTTCCTAATTTATCTGAGTTCCAAAAGTCTACACAAAATTGTATTTCTCCTAACTTTTTCCTAGTAGGAACCTGATTCAAATTGTATCATTATATTATTTTTCATCTATATCGATGCTTTTAGAGTGGATACAATTGGAGGAATCAACATGGAGGGATATTTTGGTGGCAGGTCATATTTTAGAAAATTGGGGTCTGGAACCTTCCAAGACCATTTTGAGGCATTAAATGATTTTTTTTCTGGGTTTTGTTGTCCATCAATTTCAACCACAACCTTGAAGGTGTTCTAAACTTCTAGACCTTTCCAATGGTGTAGACCATGTATCAATCGGAGTTCATATGAAAACGTTATGCTTCTTGCAAGTTGACCTATCGTGCTGACCACCATGGTATCATAGGATACCACGTCATCCCTCGTTAATCATGCATATGGGACTAGACACGTATGTAATTTCAAGAATATTTTATAAGGTCTAAAACCCTATCACAATTGAGGGTTGAGGAATTAAAAAACATACCCTTATATGGCTATTGGGCTATGTTAAATATCAGGCCACTACGAGGAGAAGGGGTTCCATTGTTTTGCATTGTATCTTGTTCCATAAGTAAGAAGAACATATGAGAGTGGAATTTTGTAAGAATAACCGAGGAGGAGAGATTATGTAGCAGCCATACAAGCCATAGGCAAAGGAAACTCCATGAAGAGTGTCCCTTTCTTTGTACTTGCATCATTTCTATAGCAAAGAAAAGAGAGAAGAGAAACCTCACCTTCTAGTTGTCGGCTTTTCTACCATATTGTGTTTTCTAGGTCATATATTTTGTTTATTTGTAGATGGTGTGACTGTATTTCATTTTTCTCTATTTTCTACATTTTATCTATTTCAGGTATAAGAAAACAAATTAGTAACTAAATATTCTGGAGATCTAAAGGAAAAATAACCTTCGTAGTAAAGATTTTAGTATTTTATTGGATATGTTGTGATGAACTATTTTAGTGGAATATTCATGACAGTTTTTAGATCATATTGGTATTATGGACAGGTTTTGAGTGTTTGTGGGAAATTGTAGGATCCATGAATCAAACTAAAGAGAAGTTTCAAAAACCCTATCCATGGTGGACGATTTTGTTCATAATAACCCTCGAGATCCAGTAAAAGAAACATTTGAGTGGTTGGAAGTGCAATTTGTTGGCATGAGTCTCAATATGAACTTCCTCGTGGAGGCTCTATCAAGCAAACTCATACCATTCAAAGATGATGGAGGTTCTAACCTAGATATAAGATTGCAGGGGAATTAGGAGATCGAGAAGACTTGGGAAAGGAGTCATGGAAAGAATCTGAGAAAGATAAGCCGAGTTTGAGTTTCGTTAACCCTTCACAATCCATATTCAATATGGAATCCAAGGTGGACATAAATCCATACCAAGGTGAGATCAATACATTAAAACTCAATCATTGGTAGAAATGAATAGAATTTTATTCTAGCATTCACCATATAGATGAAGGGAAGAAGATTTCATTTGCTAGATTGAGGTTAGAGGACCATGCTTTAACTTGGTGGAAAAGACACACAAAAACACTTAGGATGGAGGGTGATTTGCTAGTAACTAGGTGGGAGGAGTTAAAAAAACTCATCAGGTCCAAATTCTACCCCATCGGGTATGTAGAGGACCAATGGATCTAGTGGCACTACTTCAGGTAGAGGCAGGTGAAGAGTGCACAAGAGTACACCATTAAGTTCAAAAATATGGAAATCATGTTGGGTATTTCTCCCAAGAACTGAGATGTACTCCTCAAGTATCCAGGGGGTTTACACAATCACATATGAAAGCATATGTTTCTCTTCAATCCAAGGATATTGGATGAGGCATGTGTATAGGAACAATACCTAGAAAACATATGCTAAAAGAAAGGACATCCAAGTGGTTTGAACTAGAAAGACAACAAATAATATTCCGAGGAGGGAAAGAAGAAGTGGAAATGGGGGGAATATAAGAACACAAGAACCACTTCACATCAAATTAAATATGCCAACAATGATTTCAATCATTGCAACATTGATGGACACATCGAGGAAAACTGATGGAAACTACATGTAGAGTTGAACGCAAAGAACCGCAAGAAGGACAGAAAGAAAAATAACTTTTAATCCACATATTCAAGTAATCAGGTTGAAAGTAGCTCATAAGTGGATGAAAATATTATATTCACATCAGAGCATAAGGAGGTGAATCTGAGTAGCCTTCATCACCAGGAAGAGAAGGACATGACCAAGCTCTTCCACGTCAATATTGAGTTCAAGAACATCAAGATAGATGTTGTGTTCGACTTTGTTTCATAGGCTAATCTCATAGCAATGGATCTGGTCATCAAGCTTGGATTGAAGGTTCATGATCATCCTATCCCTTATCCATTGGGTTGGGTAAACAAGTATGTAGAAATAAAGGTGATGAAATAGTGTAAGATTAAATTTGTTGTAAGTGATTATTTTATTGATGAAGTGGAATTGGGCATAATACCCCTTGATGTATGTGGATCAGTGTTTGGAAGGCCCTACATGTATATGAGGGATGGGATATTCATGTGGAGACCCAACTAGTACTGAATAATCAAGGATGGGAACTCGTACGTCATTAATACACCTAAAGGAAATTCAAATATCTCATTGGTAAGTGCCAACCAAGCCAAGAAGTTGATTAATTCTAGTAAGAAATATGTTTTTCTTTTCTTAAGAGAAAATCAGTCCGATGATGAGTCAATGAGTGTGAAGGAATCCATGGAGGGGTGTACTAAAGAGAAGAAACATCAATTTGAAGAGTTTTTATAGGAATACAGAGGACTGTTCAAGGATCCTAAAGGGATATCACCCAAGAGGGATGTGGAGCACAAAATACATTTTTTTTAGAATCCCCAGTGTCGAATATTGGGTTGTATAGACAGTTGCTTCTAGAAGTGAATGAAGTGAAGAAGAAGTTGCAACAATTGTTAGAGTATGGTATGATTTGATCAAGTACCTCATCTTGTGGGTCACCCATAATAATTGTACCCAAGAAGGGTGGGACTTGGAGAATGTGTATTAATTATAGGGAATTGAATAAGATTACATTGAGGAATCGATACCCTCTTCCTAGGATATGATCTATTGGACCAGCTGGAACATGCCAAGTACTTCACTAAGTTGGATTTGAAATCGGGATATCACCACTTATGAGTGAAAGAATAAGATACCTAGAAGAATGCCTTCAATTAAAGGAAGGGTTTGTATGAGTGGTTGGTTATTCCATTCATTTTATGCAACATGCCAACTACATTTATGGTACTAATGAATTATGCTTTACACCCTTATCTATATTTATTTTTTATTTTTATTTGGATGATATACTGGTTTATATCCCTACCTAGGAGTAGCACATATCACATATTATGCAGGTGTTTGAGACTCTGAGGAAGCACAAACTGTTGGCTAATCACAAGAGAAGTGAGTTTTCTCAAAATTCCTTTGTGTATTTGGGGTATGTGATTGGTGGAGGGGAGCTCAATATAGATCCTGCAAAGATGGAGGACATCACAAAATGGCTAGTTCCTGAAATGTCACTGAAGTTGGGATTTTTATTGGGGCATCACAATACTTGTGGAAGTTCATATCTTCATTTTCAGTGGTAGCTTCACCACTCCATTCCATAAAAACTAGTGGTAAGAGTTTCCAGTGGGGGAAGAATCAACAGAAGTCCTTTGATGAGTTGAAAACAAATATCATTCAAGCACTAGTGCTCACAATACCAAACTTCCAGAATCCCTTTGAAGTGGAGACAAATGCAAGTGGATATTTCATGCGAGTAGTGTTGATGCAGGCAGAAAGGATTGTATGCTATCATTCGAAATTATTTCATGGGATGGTTTTCAAATTTATACCCTACCTATGACAAGGAACTCTATGCCTTGGTATAAGCTGTCAAAAAGTGGAAGAACTGTTTGATGGCAAGGATACCATCATCCACACAGATCACCAACCACTACATTATTTGCAGGCCTAGAGTAAGCTACACCAAACCATGTATTACAAATGGATGGGGTTTTTACAACAATTTCATATAGTCATAAAGTATAAGAAGGGTAGCATAAATAAGTTGGAATACATTCTTTCAAGGCCAACCACATCCAATATTACATCTTTAGGAACTCTGATGCACATGGATCCTTTTACCCATGATGCATACAAAGAGGCATACACAGAAGATGAGGACTTCAAGGAGGTGTTTCAAAAGCTACAAGGCCAAATTCATATCAAAGAAGGTGACGGAAAGGATGAATATCATTTCTAGAATGGTTTACTCTACAATATTGGTAAGCTTTGTGTCCCTAAATGTGAATGAATGAAACTTAATAGAGAGGCTCACCCAAGGTTGCATGACATTTTGGTGTTGGGAATATAGTTGTCAATTTAAAAAGTTATGTGTACTAGCCCAAAATTCATGAAGATGTAGCACGATATATTAGAGGATGTATAATTTGTTGTACCAACAAGCCCATTAATAAGAATAAAGGTCTACACCATCCCTTACTTGTACCCACTCAACCTTGGGAAATCATTTCCATGGATTTAGTGAGAGGTTTACCAACCACACAGAAGGGACATGACTATATATTTGTGGTAGTTGATAGGTTCAACACAATGTGCATTCTCATGCCTTGTAAAAAGACAATCAAGGGACAAGAAACATCAAACTAGTTCCTTGAGCAGGTCTAGGTGCACTTTGGGATACCAAGGAGCATCATCTCATATATGGATACAAGATTTCTCAGTGCATTTTGGACTACAATGTGGGAGGATATGGAAATTGATTTGAAGAGGTATACAACAATGCCTCCACATACAAATGGGAAAACATAAGTAGTCAACATGACCAATAAATTTTTTAGGGGATATATATCGTCCATGGGCTAATTTTCCATGCTTTTTCCAAAAAAATGTTCGTCAATTTCCATTTTTTCTAGAAGTGATTTTCCCAAATTCTATAGAATAATTTTTTTTTACATCAAAAATGACCCAAATTTTATAGAAACTATATAAAATCCTTATAAATTTGAATATTTTTACAAAAAATCTCCAAACATTTTATATTTTACATATTAAGGACTAGTAAGATTTTCCAAGGCTTCTACATTCTGAGATAAATTTCCATCCTTAACATTATGATCCATGAACAAGAATTTGATGCATCTATTGAGGGGTTACAATATGAAGCATCCAAATACCTAGGATGAAAATATGATATATATACAACAGTCTTATAATAGAGCAGTTCACACTTCTACTGATACGTCACCTTTTGAAACTTTCTTTGGGTATTTTCCACCTTCACCCTTAGATGTTGTATATGAAAAACGAGGAGTGAGGGAGGACATCACATGAGAAGCATTAAAAGAAGAATTTTTTTTTAGAGGATCTCATAAAAATCCATTTGCAAGTAAAAGAGACACTGAAAAAGTCATAGGAAAAGTACAAGGATAGACATGACCAACACAGAACAAAGAGAACATTTATAGTGGGAGACAAAGTATGGTTATAGTTTAATAAGGAAATCCTATAGGGTCCTAGTAAGAATATGAATGCTCTACGTTATGGTAATTTTGAGGTATTTGAAAAGGTGGGAGATAATGCCTATAGAATCATTGTACCCCCCATACATGTGCATTTACTCAGAAGTGAATGTGGAGAATCTCAAACTCTATGAGCCCTTAATGTTGGATCAGGAGGAGGGGTAGTTCCTACCTTTTGTAGAGGATTTATCACCATATCTTGAGGAAGAGTTGGCATAGGACATAGTTTTGCAGAAGTAGTAGAAAACTATAATATGGGGGTAGCATGAACTTTGGCAGATTGGGTTGAAAGGACAACTTCGAGGAAAAGTAATGTGGTATTCCATGGAGAAGGTAGAGGAAAATTTTCCTCACCTCATTCAGTAAATATTTTGGGGACCAAAATCCTCACTAAATGGCGATGTATGATCCATATTGGATCATCATATTATTTTTCATCTATCTTGATGCTTTCAGAGTGGAAAAAATTAAAGGAATCAACTTGTAGGGTCATTTTAGTGGTAGGTACCATTTTGGAAAATTGGGGTCCGGAACTTTCCAGAGCCATTTGAGGCATTTAATGATTGTTTTTGGGATTCTGGTGTTTGAAACATAAGTACACCTCATTTAAAGTATTCTACACTCCGAGACATTTCCAATGGTGTAGAATATGCATCAATCAAAGTTCATATGAAAAAATTATGCCTCTCACAAGTTGGCTTACCGTGTTGACCACCATGGTACAATATGATGCCATGTCATCCCCTATTATTCAGGCATATGGGGCTAGCCACATATGAAATTTCAAGAATATTATATAAGGTCCAAAACCCTATCAATATTTGAGGGTTGAGGAATTCAAAAACCTGCCCTTAGATGGTTATCAGTCTATGTTAAATACCAGGCAACTAGGAGGAGAAGGGATTTCATTCTTTTGCATTGTATCTTGATCCATAGCTGAGAGGAACATATAAGAGTGGTATTCTATGAGCATAATAGAGGATAATAGATCATGTATCATCCATA
>JASDQU010688902.1:13438-32480 GCA_032191745.1 Picea mariana
TCATTTCTCTAGCAGAGAAAAGAGAGTAGAAAAAACTCACCTTCTAGATGGGTTTTCTCCCGTATTGGGTTTCCCAGGTCATATATTGTGTTTATTTGTGGATGGTGTGATTGTATTTTATCATTCTCTATTTTCTAGATTTTATCTATTTCATGCATAAAGAGAGAATCAGTAACTAAAGATTATGGAGATCTAAAGGAAAAATAACCTTAATAGTAAATATTTCAGTATTTTATTAGATCTATTGTGAAGAACCATTCTAATGGAATATCCACAACAATTTAAAGATCAGAACCAAATTACTTCCCATTCTAAATGTGTGCTTCTAAAAATGATTTTATCATCTAGTAACTTTTTGAGATCTTTCTAGATCAAAGGTTTGAACATTGGGTGCACTTTTCTCATCTTTTGCTGAAATGGTTCCATACCTTCCTTCAATGGAATGACATGTTGTATAAAACACATGTTGTATGATTTCAAATCACTATAATACCAAGAAAATACACACATATATTTCCCGAATAAGAAGATGTACACTTGCTTTTTAGTTGGACAACAACAATTTTCGAGATTAACATTGTTTGGGTTTTTAGTAGTACCCAAATTGATAATTCATGATTTATGGGTGAGATATTTTTCCATAATTTCATAGATCCTCAAAATATGATTTTTAGATCATATAATTTATCCAATTTTAAAACATTTCTTGGAATAAAATTTCCCTTGAAAGCTTTCATTCTTTCTCATTACTTTTGCGAGGATTTGGAATTTCTTCATCATTGATCATTACATCCTTGAACATGTCTTCATTGGTTAGGAATTATACAATATATTAATCATAATTAAATACTCTTTAGTTGGTAACATTGCTAGGAACTAATGAGATGAAAAGTAATTCAATAGTGAACCAATCATTTATTAGAGATAATCTAGAGGTAGAATTAGCTAACATATCGACAACTATGTTTTTTTAACAAGCAATATAAGTGGCCTATTTTGAAATAGAAATATGTATAGGCAGTATAGTTCTTGAAGAAATCCTATAGAGGCTTCTCATGAAAGACTGCAACATGTATATTCTCCTATGAATATAAAAGTTTTTTTTATTATGAAAAAAAAACAAAGAATAGAAGTAATATTAAAAGATTCAAGTTCATTAAACAACCTCAATAGATCAAGCAGATAACTTCTCACACATGGTGATAAATAATTAATATTATTATTTACCTACATTACAATTATTTTGGAATCACCCAAAACTTTTATGGATTTCACCTTTAAATCGATAGCTTTATCTAGGCATCAGATTAGCACTTTGTATTTTGTAGTGTTGTTAGGGTTGGAACACATATAAATTTTTAAACTTTAGTCTTTAAATTAATTATGTTTCCATTTAAAATAAAATAACACGCGCTTGATTCTCGTCGTTGATGAAATTTTCCATCAAATCAAATGATCCTAATCTCTTAGAAGTTATGGATCCGCCTACTCGTTAAAGAGTCAAATCTCTATAGAATACTTCAGAATTTCAGGTTTCGGAGTTTCATAGTTCAGGAATTTCAACATGCCTCACTTACAAAGTCCCGATACGCGAAAAGTGTTCAAAAGATCCAAGTCACCACACACGTATACCCCTTAATCTCTGACATATCTTTCCGGAAATGACCTATCGGATTTTTTTAAATGAAGTTAATTGAACAAACAAATGAAGTAATGAATACTTAAAAAGAAACTAAAATCCAATTGGAAAATCGAATAATAGCTTCACGATTTCAGATTTTGGAGTTTCGCGCTTCAAATGTGTTAACATGCCTCACCTTCAAAGTCCCGATATGTGAAATCTCGAAATATCTTAAGCTTTAAGTTGGGTTAATTAAGTATTAAAAACAATGAACGATTAATTAATTACATCGTAATTTCGCATTTTGGGGGTCTCGCCTCGAGAGACTATCAATACCCCGAGATCCGAAACCCCAAAATTTTTGAAGTTAATCATGATTATTTAAAAGGTTTGAACATGATTAGAATTAATTAATCACATCGTGATTTCGCATTTCAGAAGTCATATCATGAACTGTTATAGGATATCTCGAGATCCGAAATTCCTAAATTTACTTAACGATAAGTATGATTAACTAATGTATTAATGACAATCATCTCGAGATTAATATTTCACTGAATCATAATGCGGATAAATTCAAATTTCATCTATGCTTTCCCGATCATGAACCACAAGACATTAATGGCATTAATAATCGATCTACGATAATCATTTCGAATAAGATCTTGGAAACCCACATAAATATTTTCCATTAAGGAAAGTAAATACATTTCCAGTGAAGGTATGCATAAATTGATACTCTTAAGGTGAAAAAGATATTGAAGTATGAACTCTATTTGTGTTTTCACAGAATGACAAGCTTAGTGAGATAATAAGTTTGTGCATTTTCTTTGATAGGTAACACAGCGCTGGATTTTACTATCATGGCTCCGCGAAAAATAGTTAAAGGGACTGGTAAAAGTTTGAGCTAGAAAATAGATGGTTTTTCCAATGCTTCGCCCAGAAGCATAGACACCATTAAATACTGGACGCAGGTATTCAATATTCTACAGCATGAATTGGTCAACTACCAAGAAAATTAAGGTGACAAGGAGACAAATACCCTCACTACTAAATACAAAATTGTTTCCCAATCAGAGCTACATAAGATAGCAACGAGGCCTAGTCTCCTGCCTTACAACAATATGATTGGTTGGGTGCTAGAAAATGTTGATATTCCAACCAGAACCATCTTCAATTCACAAAAGGCCACAGTTGGGTCTTTCTAGCTAGAACATTTACAGGTAATGTACAAATTGTATCCAAACCCAATTTCATTTATAATTTCGACTTCCTAAGGGACTTTGACAAGAAGGAATGTGCCCAATATGGAAGAAACCTTCCCGACTTAATTAAGGATTGGTTCTCTCGCCTTGAGAAGTTCATATCCGACTCCCATGGAATATACATAGTTTCCACACTAGAGCCTCACATGATGTATGTAGAAATGATGATGTGTAGACTCTATGGGAGGGAAAACATAGCCCATTTCTTGTTACCGTGGGTGCCTATTATGCAGATAGTAGCAGACGGGTATTCTTTTGATTGGGCCAAGATGTTTTCAGACAATTTGGCTAGAGATATTACAAGATATCAATCACTGAAATCCAAGGGGCAACGTGCCCCATTTTTCATGTCATATTACATCATGGAAGTCATTTGTTTTATGACACCTTTTCTTCTAATGGGATGGAATTGGACTCCAACTAGCGTCGATCCCATACATGTTTATCATTTCAAACTTTGGGAAGATAAAGCCAAAGATTTCTTCTACGAAATCTACAATTGGGTGGTGGTGTCGATGCATACTACTATATATGGTTTCCCACCTCCCAAGATTTCTGATAAAATAGTGGCTAATCTGGGAAAGATAGATGATTGTTATATTGAAGAGCATTTCTCCTATATTAGGGTTTTTGGTTGTTCAATTCCTCCACATGCTCTGCTTGAATTTTTACCAGATCGATTGGTGTGCCACAAAATGGCACATCAAACTGTGCATGGGGGAATTAGTAAGGAGATAAAAGCAGTATAGAAAAGGGTATGGCCCTCCTTTCCCGTGTAGATTGGTATGTTTTCTCTGCTGGATTTCGGCCAATCGAAAGTAGAAGTTGCGGACCTGGAAGAAATCAAGATGGTAAATATCAAATTCAAGAAGCATGATCTGCATAAGGCCGTAGGTAATAACATGGCCCTCTGCAATTTGAAAATATATGAACATGAAGATTCTCCTCAGGACAAAATATTCTGAGGAGCAAGGTCCTATCAGAAGGTCTTGAGTCGAGTTCAAGCTCTGGCTCCAGATAGATTGGCTGAGTTTTATAACTTCCAGAAGCATCGAAGAAATGGCCTTCCCAAAGTATTGCAGGGATAAACCCCGACACCTCCGACTGCATAGAGAATCGAGACCTAGAGCGTCGAAATAGGGAGCTCCAGTGGACAGGATGCTCAAGAACATCTAGAAAAAACCAAGGTTTTGATTTATGTGGAGGACATCATGTTGACAAATCTAGTAGGTGATAAAGCTAAATCTCAAGCTGAAGCCTCAATAAAAAATGGGGAAGAACAAACACCATTCACACCAGGAAAGTCAGCTATTGACACAGTCGGGAAACAACCACCCACTGAGATCGGTAGCCCCATTCAATATATCACATCGATACAATCCAGTAGAGGGAACCCTAGCAACTAAGTCGTATTCATAGAGGATCTCATGCCTATTTTGGTAGAAGAGATGCCCCCTTCCAACATATTCTTTAACAAGAAGAGAAAGGTTGTAGTAAAAAGAGAAATACATCAGAGGGAGGGTGTTCCTGTCAAGAGGCATAGAGTATTGTATGATGGATAGGCCCAAGAAGAAACAGGTTTCACTATGGATGTAGTAGATTCATTAGGAGCCTTTGCCACTGGAAACCAGTTTTCGATGGGCAACCTAAAGGAAAAGTTGAAGAAGAAGGATCTGCTGGTGAGCCAGTTGTAGGACAAAATAAAGAATGTAGAGCAGGGAGTCAAGAGAGATATGAATAAAGGATTTGAGAAAATTAGAGCCCATGAGAGGTAGGAAATTCAACAACTCAATATCATCCTTGATGACATGCAGAGAAATTCACAGGCAAGGAAGGAATTGGTAAAACAGTTGCAGGTGAAAATAAGCCTAACCAAAAAATAAACAGTGGATATATCAGCTTTCCACACCCAAGATTTAGAGGTACATGAGAAGCTGGGATCAACCGAACGAGGCCTTTTGACTAAAATAGAAGGCATTGAAGACTATTATCGATTGACATAATGTTCTTTATATAATATTTGCATAAAAGAGGAGGTCACCACAACTAGAGTGACATTCCAGGAGGATGTCATGTCATCAACAAAGGAGGAAGTTGGTAGGGCCACTAGATTGTCCCTCTCAAAACAAACCCGAGGAGATATAATACTTAAGAACTGGGAGGCTAATATAGTTGAAAGTAAAAAATTGGCCAGGGAGGTGAAAAGAGCTTCTGAAGAAGCATTCTATGTTCTTGACAAAGAGTCACTTTACGCAGGAAGAGACAATATCTCCGAGGCCCTGGGTCAGATTGATATGGAAAAAAATCAATCTGATTTCAAAGAAAGTATGGAAGAAGCCTGGGCCAAAATTTTAAAATTGAAGCAGGTTGACCTTACTCTGATGAACAAATGGATAGTCAACCCTAGCTTAAGACTGCAGTCTCTATCTATAGAAGCTAGGAGGGTGGAAGATAAGTTGCCTCATATAAAAAGGAATTTTCATACCTTTGAGGCAAATGATACCACATAGCCCTCCTGGCTAGTGGTGCAATTCATGGGCAGATGCGTTCAGTGCATCGAGCAAGCGAACGTGAACAGGTCTAGGAACAAATGATGCATAGGTCATGATTAGAGACCAGTTGTTTTCTGATATGGAGTACGCTAAGGAAAAAACGTATCTGCCAGTATGGTGAAGAGACAGGGGAAATGCAAGTGAAGCGTTTCAAATTTCTCATTTTGTAATTTTTATTATTCTGGAAATAAGGAGAATTCCAACCACTTAGGGTTGAGAACCTTTTGTATAAATACATATATTGAAGATTTAAAAAATGGATTCTTCTTGCCGTATTGTAACTAAGAAAAATCATCCTTTGTGAGCATTAATAAAAGTGCAGACAGGGATTCCAAATTTTGTGTGGTTTGAGTTATGTGCTCCCTTTGAATTCCATACATCTAGTTTTCTTTATGTTACTCCTTGATAAGTGAGTGGTTGCAACTTAGTACAACATCTACTATAATCACATTTTATCGGTAATTTGATAAGCAAGTGATTTTTTCTCTGTATTTTCTATTAGTAAATACAAGACCTGCAAGCTACTTGGATCACTGTATCTTATGTACTTCAAGGGTGCATTTTATATTTTCTTCTATTGTGAGAAAGGTAATATTTATCTGTCATTGACACATCATTTTTCTTAACAGTTTTGTCATTTTCCCCCCATATATCTTGATTTTATTAATCGACTCAGATGACGAAACACAACCTTTGTCCTGTTCTGTTATTAATTCCATTTGAGGATTTACTCTTATATCATCAGCAGAAGAAAAAACACCTTCTAAAACATTCATTAAATTCTTGATGCTTGACATTATTCTTTGAGCCTTAAGTTTAATCTCAACATCAACATCTTTTTGGCATCGTTGCCAGGGATGGAGAAACAAAGTTATTTTTCCCTAGGAGAATGACATGGTAAGTTTCGCTCTTTGATAGTGAACAAATATTGAATCATTTTATAAGGATAAATTTTATTTTTCACTTGGCGACTCCACTTTAGAAAAAACTGGCATTTGGTAGAAAGAATACTAGGAAGAACCCAGACAACCAACAGACTATGCCTATATCTGATCCTAAAAAACTATTAAAACCAAGGGGATACCTCAAGCAGACTGTTGCATCCACAAGAAAGGTTTATCAACCCAAAATTACACAATCTAATGCTAAGGGTCCACTTGAATAGCTAAATCCGCAAGAGGATTCCACCCAAATCCATTTCAAAGAAACATCAACTGATAAACTCGAAACCGAAATGATAAACCCTAGGTTAGTTTTACCCGAGATAAAAGCCGAGAATGATTCAAATGACCCCTTTTCTATTAAAGGTAAAATACTCGTCTTTATATCTTCTCTTATTGATATCCCTTCGGTCCTTGAGATAAAGGTTCCAGCTCCCTAAAGCTTTCAAGAATACATCCTACACTCTGATTCAACTTCGGTTCGTTCTCCCGTTTATATATCATGTAAATCAGAAGAACCTAGCCCTCATTTCCCTTTTCCCCCCTTTTTATATTTTCTATCTCCTGATGATTCATTTCCAGAACCTCTTTCGATTCATCCCAAGGTAGAAGAAAGTTCCCTACAAGTTTTTGAAAATCTTCTCTAAAATCTCCAAGTTTCCTCCCCTAGATTATCAATGGTTGCGACCTGAGGAGGTGGTGTCGAAGGTGGTGTTGGAGGTGGCGAAAGTGGAGGAGGACTTGGTGCTAGAGGGGGAGGAAGAGGTGGTCACGGACCACCCCCACCTCCTATAATTTTCACCAAAGTAGCTGCTAGGTATGCTAATTTAGTCCTCCTGGTTCCCCTTCACGATTTACCTGAAAACTACATGAAAAACCTACCAAAGTTCACAGGAGAAGGAGACTTAACCGCCACGGAACACATAAATTTTTTCGACCAATTCACTGATATCCTTGGCCTTGAGCACGAGGATGTTTATTGGAGGCTCCTAGTTCAAAATTTTGAAGGATAGGTTAGAATGTGGTTCCAAGGGCTACCAGTAGTTTCCATAAGAAATTACGATGAGTTAGAAAATTCCTTCCTAAGACAATGGGGAGAGAGGAAATATCACCTTTATTATTTAACCGAGTTTGGAGCTCTAAGAAAGAAAAATTCAGAAATAGTTCTCGAATTCACTCAGAGATTTAATAAATTATATAAGAAAATTCCAGTTGAGGTTAAACCTTCCCAACCTGCAGCAAAAGTGACTTTCGCAGGGGCTTTTGGGCCGGACTTTGCCCTACTATTGAGAGAAAGGAGATCTTCCGACCTCACAAGAATGTAGGATGATTCTATAGAAATGAAATCAAATATGATGGTATCAGGAAAGTTAAAAGATAAAATTGAAATGAGAAATAAAGAGAACAGGCGATTCAGAGAACAAGCAGGACCCTCCGGATCTGGGAAGTCTGCAGAATATAAAATGGACGACATGGCTAAAATAATAAAAAAATTATCCAACAATATCTCCAGAATGGAATTAGACCAAGCTAAACCTGATCCTTTTTCTAGGAGAGACTTCAAAAGGAATCCCAATCCACAGACCCATCAGAGGCCAGTAAAAAATGAGGATCAAAAAATCAAAGCCCCTTTTAAAACAAAAAACTTCATGCAAAGTGATGATACACAAGACTTTGAGGATTTTGATGAAGATATAGATAACCTTAGTGATAATGATAAAAAATTTGACCTGACCAAACATGATTACGAAAGATATTTGGACCAAGAACCCCTGTTTGGAAATGAGGAAAACATAAATAATCTGGGAGATTTTCATTATCAAGGAATCGCCGACACTATAATGGCCGAACTGCAACAGAAGTATAATTTAAGGCCTAGAAATAAAAATTTTACAACTGATCTACCGAAAAATATCTTGTCAAGAAACAAAGTGAATGAAGCAGCTCAACCATACGTTGAAACACAATCTACCACAACAAAGACAGTTGAATCGCACGTTCCTAAAACGAAAACAGTTGAAACACAGACAATTAAAACAAAGACTGTCGAAACAAAAGTAACACAGACTAATAGGCTAGAAAAGAAAGAAACATAGATCCCAACCAAAGAGGCCGACAAGATGATTGGAAGTTTCAATATAGAAAATGAAATTAGTCAAATCAAAATTCTGGTACCTCTGGTTGAACTAGCTAACAATCGGACGTATAGAAAAAAAAAATCCAAAATGATAAATTTATCAGATACTGAAAGTCATGCGGATACCATTAATTTAGAAGATGATAGTCCTACTATAATGTTTGGTCCGCATATTGAAAATGCCAAATATCCTGTCGCTCCTTTTTATATTACGTTGACTATGGATGATCGCTTATTACATAACTGCATGTTGGATTTTGGAGCCTCCCATAAATTAATGCCCGAAGTTATTATGGAAAAACTGGGTCTTGAAGTTACTAGACCATACCGAGATATGTATTATTTCGATTCAAGGAAAGTTAAATGTCTTGGTATGATTAAATATTTGGTAGTTAATCTTGCACAGATTCTTGTGAAAAACATTCTCATGGATGTAGTCGTTGTTGATGTTCCTGCGAAGTATGGCATGTTGTTATCCAGGTCTTGGGGTGCTAATATGGGAGGATCACTTCAATTGGATATGATGTATGCTACGATCCCAATTTTCGATGGGCAGTTCACTCATCTATATAGAGAGACAAGATTGGCATATATTGTAAGTGACCCGCAGAACCCAAATAATTACCCTGTATATGTCACAGATCAGGATTTAGGAAACTGTATATTATCAATTGATGATGGTTTCGATGAATGTATAGAAGAAAGTTGGACAGAAAAATAAAACACAAAGGAAAAAATAGAAAAAACAAACAAAAATGTAAATAGTGTAGGAGTTTGGAAAATGTTTTTGATGGTGCTTCATCCTGGGAAGGAGCAAGAGYYGGGGTGTTGTTCRTCRCASTCGRAGATGAATTCATTATTCCTTTMTCGTATCGATTGCAGTGGTATATTGATTACAAAAATAATTTATGCGAATATGAAGCTCTGGTCTTAGGATTAGAAGATGCCAGAAAATTAAAGATTGAAAATCTAATTGTTTACGGTGATGCAGATCTGATTGTAAAACAAATTAGGCAACAATATCAAGCTAAACACCCAAGGTTAAGGTCGTACAAAAACTGCGCCTGGGATCTGATAGATTTTTTTTTCTCATCATTTAATATCCATCATATCCCCAGGATAGAGAATCAACAAGATGATTCTCTAGCGAAAGAGGCTGCCACTTTTTTGCCTCCCACTATTTTAAAGTTAAAGTACCACATAGAAATGATGCATAGGCCTTCAATACCAAATAATCTACATCACTGGTAGGTCTTCGAAGATGATGAGCAGATCAAGCAATTTCTAGAAATGGTCGATGAATTTTCCAAAACACACACTGACCAGGAAAATCAGAACGACCCTACTTGGATCATGCAGGAAGGTGAATATCCTCGGGAGTTCCAATATAAGATCTCTAATAACCACATGTTGGTGATGAAAAACAATCAGATCCCTAAAGTTATGATTCCTTTGGAAAGATTATCCGATCATGATGATATTCCCCTAAAGTCTTCTTTGCAACCTCAACCTAAAGAGGTTGAAGATTGTAATATAGGCACCAAGGAGACTCCTAAGCTGGTAAAGTTATCTAAATACCTTTCGCCTGAAATAAAAATCAAGTATGTCAAGTCACTCATGCAATACAAATATGTCTTCTCTTGTTCTTATGATGAATTGAGAACTTATGATACCACTGTAATCGAGCATAAAATCCCTTTAAAGCAGGGTGTCAAAACTTTCAGGCAGAAGCTCAGACAAATAAATCTTATATTGTTGTTTGTGATAGAAAGAGAGGTAAAAAAACTCCTGGATGAAAAGATCATTGTTCCACTCAGGTATTTCAAGTGGGTAGCCAATTTAGTTCCAGGCAGGAAGAAAAACGGTGAAGTTAGACTTTGTGTGGATTTGAGGAACTTAAACAGATCATCCCTTAAAGATAATTATCCACCACCTAAAATAGATCATGTTTTGGAAAAAGTGGCTGGAGCTAATAGAATGTCTATGATTGATGGATTTTCAGGTTACAATCAAATTGTAGTGCATGAAGATGATAAAGAAAAAATTGCGTTCACCACCCCATGGGGTACTTTCATGTATGATAAAATTCCATTCGGTTTGATGAGCGCAGGAGCCACTTTCCAACAAGAAATGGAAATCGCATTTGTTGGCGAGCGAGATAAGATTTTCATCATTTATCTTGTTGATTTAACCGTTTTCTCTAAATTTGATGCAGAGCACTTGGTACACCTCAAACAGATGTTCGAGAAATGTCGAAAATTTGGTTTGTCTCTAAATCCCAAGAAATCTGATTTTTCAATGCAAGATGGTAAACTCTTGGGCCATATAGTATCTAGAGATGGAATCAAAATTGACCTGAAGAGGGTTTAAGCTATATATAATATCAATATTCCTAGGAACAGAAAGGAAATACAATCTTTTCTAGGAAAAATAATTTTTTTGAGAAGATTTATTCCGAACTTCGCTGAAATTGTTAAATTGATTACAGATATGCCCAAACTCGTCAAGGGTTAGGGTCTAGCTAAGATATTAGCCGAATCAAATTTCGGAGCTCTCTGAATAAATCATCTGCAATCTTACAGATAACTTCCATATATAGAAGAGTTTGATATGGAGACTCCCAAAACTCAGATTCAAGAAAAATTTCCTTCCTCAGCTTGGTATGACGACATAGTTTCCTATCTCTTGACTCTTCAGTGCCTTATTGGTATGAATCCTTCCAAGGCGAGGATGCTAAAAATGCACGTGGTAAAATAATGTATTATTAACAATCAATTGTATTGGAAGGATCCCTTTGGTTTTTTGCTAAGATGCCTGATAGAAGATGAAACAAAGAATGTTATAAACGAGTTTCATGAAGGAGTGTGTGGAGGGCATCATGCCTGGAGAGCTACAGCCTATAAAATACTAAGAGATGGATACTATTGGCCTAAATTGTTTACTGACGTGAATACTAAAGTCAGAGCCTGTAACCCCTGTCAACTATTCTCAGGCAAGCAAAAGCTTCCCGCATTAACCTTAGTCCTAGTAAAAAAAGAATCTCTATTTCAACAATGGGGTATGGATTTCATCGGTGAAATCCATCCGCATTCAAGTGCACAACATAAGTGGATTTTGACCGCTATTGACTACTTCACTAAACGGTTAGAGGACATTCCAACAAGAAGTGCTACGGACTCAATGGTGATCAGTTTCTTAGAAGAGAACATATTATCGAGATTCAGATGTCCTCGGAAGATAGTTATTGATAATGCACAAGATTTCAAATCCATGGATATGGTAAGTTTTTGTCAAAAGTACAATATTATGCTAGGACATTCCACGACCTACTATCCTCAGGAAAATCAACTAACCGAATCATTGAGTAAGAGTCTAATCACCATAATTAAAAAAGTGTTGACTGAAAATAAGAAAGCCCTGCATGTTCATTTGAAATACGCTTTGTGGGAAAATATAATCGACACTAAGAAATAAATTAGAATGTCCCCTTTCCAAATGGTGTATGGTACTGACGTGGTCCTCCCTATAAATCTTGATTTTCCCGTAATGAAACTCTAACAAGGCTCGAAGGAGGAACCTAATGATGTTACCAGAAGGATAAACCAGTTGATTGAAGTACAACAAAATAGGGTTGAAGTGGACGAGAAAATTCAGAAATATCAAGACAACATGAAATCCCGTTCAATAAAAAAAATAAAGATAGAGAGTTCCTCCCTATTGACATAGTGTTGAAATGGGATGCTAGAAAGGAAGACGCTAGAAAGCACATAAAGTTTGATCACATATGGTCCGGACCTTCCAAGATCGTTGATTTAGAGGGAAAGAATTCATTTCTATTAGAAAACCTTGATGGGAAAATCCTTAACGCCCCTATCAATGGGCGCTTCCTGAAACACTTCATGCAGTAATTAGATTCCAAACTCTCAATGTACATACCGGTTTGATTTTCATATTTGTTTGCAATTCTTCATTTCTTCGGTAAGTGTTTGCTTTCATTGTAAATAAAACCAAGTTTGTTGATTGCATATAAAGAAAAATATAAAAATAGGTAATGGATAGAGTTCTAGTCTGCAGAAGTTCCTGACATTTCTCACGTTTATTTTCAGACAGGATACTTGCTGATAGTTGAGAGATAGGATGTATCATAAATCAACACTCACTTTTCAGAACATGGGTTTTCTCTTGAAACATGTGACAAATAAATGGTTTACTTGGTTGAAAATATAAAGAAAATCCGAGGTATGAGCTTCTACCCTATTGACTCAAGTTCAATTTTCAAGGGGTTATCACTGAGTATGAAAGAAGTCTCATTTGTATAGATATTGTCACCTACTCTACAACCAGAGGAATTTTAAAATTACGGCTTAATTCTCAAGAGTTTTCTCTGAATAAAATAAAACTAAATTAAAAAAATGAAATAAAATTCATTATAAGAAAATGAGAAATAAAAAGACCTTAAAGAAAAGTTCCAGAATCGATAAACAAGATCGTGTGGGAATGAATATGTTTGCAACAGAACATCTGAATCCCCATTGTGTTTTTTCCTTCTTATCCTTGAATTGTATTGTCCGGTGATTCTAAATACCTTTCCATGGTCTTCATAAAATAAAAAAGGCTTCACCTTAACTCTGAAAACCCAAAAACATGTCTTCAAAATAATGTTAGGAGAAAATTTATATGCCCTGTTCGATCTAACTGAAAGAAAGTATGTCTAGGATAATCCTGACTACTTTAGCCCTTCTATAAGATCTAAAATGATTAGTCCTTCTCAAAGATGTTCCCTAGAAAACAAAAGTTCCCCGTGAGAAATTTCCTGTAGGCGAAGGTGTTTTGAAGGTCGGAAGAGGATTAGCCCAAAGTAATCAATGTGAGTTGACAGACCTCTATTGCTAAATTATAAACATATATCGTCCCTGGTATATTACATAAAAATGAATTGCCCCCATTTCATTTTTTTTTAAATATAAGACATATGGTGAAAGGAAATTCATAAAATGATTGCCCCCATCTAGTCCAAAAAACAAAGATGATGAAAGGAAATTCATTAAATGATTTCCCTCATCTCAGCATTTAAATGCAAAATGACTAATTGAAGTGGTGAAAGGAAATTCAATGAGGGAATTATATAACTTCATCGGGGTACTGAACAGGCTTGTTGGTAGTGAATAAATGTCTATGATATTTGCCAGGTTGTTATACATGTATTATAATGTACTCTGGTAGTTAGTCCCCTTTTCAGAAACATTTACATTCTAAGCCTATATAGGGCTCCCCGACTAAATCATTAAAATTATTTTTCCTTCATGCGAGAAAAATCGAACAGAGTCTCATAGATCAGTGAAAGTTGTTTCGATTATCTTAAGCAAATCCGAATACAATTTTAAAAAAGAGGAATTTCAAATAGCTTAACTGAAGGTCATGATTTGATGTGTTTTGAAAGTTTTCTAAGTTTCGATTGAAATTCTTTTTCTCAGTATGATCTTTTCCCGAATGAGTTTCACAAAAATGAAATAATGACTCCATTTACCCAATAAAGGCACTTGGTCTATTTTTCTTCTACGTCTCACAGGGAGACTTGATCCCTAGATGGAGCCTATGTTGGAACACAAATAAATTTTTGAACTTTAGTTTTTAAATAAATTATGTTTCCATTTAAAATAAAATAACGCGCACTTGATTCTCGTCGTTGACGAAATATTCCATCAAATCAAATGATCCTAATCTCTTAGAAGTTATGGAGCCACCTACTCGTTAAAGAGTCAAAACTCTATAGAATACTTCAGAATTTCAGGTTTCATAGTTTTGTAGTTCAGGCATTTCAACATGCCTCACTTCCAAAGTCCCGATACGCGAAAAGTGTTCAAAAGATCCAAGTCACCACACACGTATACCCATTAATCTCTGATGTATCTTTCCGGAAATGACCTGTCGTATTTTTTTAAATGAATTTAATTGACCAAACAAATGAAGTAATGCATACTTAAAAATAAACTAAAATCCAATTAGAAAATTGAATAATAGCTTCGCGATTTTAGATTTTAGAGTCTCACGCTTCAGATGTGTTAACATGCCTCACCTTCAAAGTTCCGATATGTGAAATCCCGAAATGTCTTAAGCTTTAAGCGAGGTTAATTAAGTATTAAAAACAATTAACGATTAATTAATTACATCATGATTTTGCATTTCGGGGGTCCTACCTTGAGAGACTATCAATACCCTAAGATCCGAAACCCCGAAATTTTTGAGGTTAATCACGATTATTTAAAAGCGTTAAACATGATTAGAATTAATTAATCACATCACAATTTCACATTTCAGAAGTCGTATCATGAACTGTTATAGGATATGTCGAGATCCGAAATTCCGAAATTTACTTAACGATAAGTGCGATTAACTAATGCATTAGTGACAATCATCTCATGATTAATATTTCACTGAATCATAACACGGATAAATTCAAATTTCATCCATGCTTTCCCGATCATGAAATGCTAGACATTAATGGTATTATTAATCGATATATGGCAATCATTTCGAATAAGATCTCAGAAACCCGCATAAATCGTTTCCATTAAGGAAAGTAAATACATTGTCAGTGAAGGTATGCATAAATTGATAGTCTTAAGGTGAAAACGATATTGAAGTTTGAACTCTTTGAGTTTCCACAGAACGACAAGCTTAGAGAGATAATAAGTTTGTACATTTTTTGTGACAGGTAACACAATGCTAGATTTTACTATCATGGCTCCGCGAAAAATAGTTAAAGGGACTGGTGAAAGTTTGAGCCAGAAAACAAATGGCTTTTCTGACACTTCGCCCAGAAGCATAGACACCATTAAATCCTGGACGCAGGTATTCAATATTCTACAACATGAATTGGTCAACTTCCTAGACGATTCAGGTGATGAGGAGACAGAGACCTTGGCTACTAAATACAAAATTGTTTCCCAATAACATATTCATAAGATAACAACGAGGCCTAGTCTCCTGCGTTACAATGATATGATTGGCTGGGCACTGGAAAACATTGATATTCCAACCAGGACCATATTCAATTCACAAAAGGCCGTAATTGGGTCTTTCTGGCTAGAACATTTACAAGTAATGTACAAATTGTATCTAGCACCCAATTTCATTTACAATGTTGACTTCCTAAGGGACTTTGTCAAGAAGGAATGCACCCAATATGGAAGAAACCTGCCCGACTTAATTAAGGATTGGTGCTCTTGCTCTAAAAAGTTTATATCTGACTCCCATGGATTATATGCAGTTTCCACACTAGAGCCTCAGATGATGTATGTAGCAATGATGATGTGTAGACTCTACAGGAGGAAAAACAAAACCCATTTCTAGTTACCGTGGGTGCCTATTATGCAGATAGTAGAAAACGAGTATTGTTTTTATTGGGCCAAGATGTTGTCAGACAATTTGGTTAGAGAGATTACATAATATCAATCACTGAAACCCAAGGGGCAACCTACCCCATTTTTCATGTCGGATTACATCATGGACGTCATCTTTTTTATGACATATTTTTCTTTGATGGGCTGGAACTGGACTCCAGCTAGTGCCGAGCCCATACATGTTTATCATTTAAAAATTTGGGAAGATAAAAACAAATATTTCTTCTAGGAAATTTGCAACTGGGTGGTGGTGTTGATGCATACCGCTATATATGGTTTCCTACCTCCCAGGATTTTTGATAAAATAGTGGCTAATATGGTAAAGATAGTTGACTGGTATATTGAAGAGCATTTCTCCTATATTAGGGTTTTCAGTTGTTCCTCCACATGCTCTGCCTGAATTTTTACCATATCGATTGGTGTGTTGTGAAGTAGCACATCAACCTATGCATGGGGAAATTAGTAAGGAGCTAAAAGAACTACAGAAAAGGGTATGGCCCGCCTTTCCCATGCATATTGGTATGTTTTCTCTGCTGGATTTCTGCCACTTGAAATTAGAAGCTGCGGCCCTGGAAGAAATCGAGATGGTAAATATAGAATTCAAGAAGCATGATCCGTAGAAGGTCGTAGGTAATCACATGGCCCTGTAAAATTTGAAAAGATATGAACATGAACATTCTCCTCAAGATGAAATATTATGAGGAGCAAGGTCCTATCAGGATGTCTTGAGTCGAGTTCAAGCTCTAGCTCTAGATAGATTGGCCGAGTTTTATAACTTCAAGAAGCATCGAAGAAATGACCTTCGTAAAGTATTACAGGGATAAACCCCGACACCTCCATCTACATAGAGAATTGAGACCCAGAGCGCCTAAACAGGGAGCTCCAGTGGATAAGATACTCAACAACATCTGGAGAAAACCAAGGTTTCGATTCATCTAGAGTACACTGCGTTGACAAACCCAGTAGGTGATCAAGCTAAAGCTTAGGTTGAAGCCTCGATAAAAAAGGGGGAAGAAAAAACACCATTCACACCAGGCAAGTCAAATATTGACACAGTCGGGAAATAACCGTCCACCGAGATCAGAAACCCTTGTAATATACCAAATATAAAATGTATGCAGAACAGAAATAAAATGCTAGTAATAGCAGAATAATAACAATATAACCAAAACATTCACCACAATAATACTGAAATGATATAAGAATAACAATAGAAATAACACTTTGAATCTGAAAGCAATGTTCATGGGCCTCTTCAAGGGGGAAACCTCTAGTTGAGCAGATCTCTATTAAAATAATATCCAAGCTAGCATTCTCATACCCTCGACTCCTATTTATACTAAAAAGAAGCATTTAGAGGAAGATCCTTCTAGAAGCGGAAGATTCTATTAGGTCTTCTTACATCCGCCTTATTCTATTTTATTGAAAGGCCTTATTAATATTGACCTTTATTACATCCGAATATATTGTTATACCTATGTGCAGGTTAGGACCCTAACATGTTCACCCCCTTAAAAACAGCCTTTTCCTCAAGGATTGAGATGAGGAAATTGCTGCAGAATGGTAGCTGGTTCCCAAGTGGCGTTTGCTGGAGTTGCATCTTTCCACTGGATTAGCACTTCCTTGATGGTTCTTTGATGTAGGCGATGCTCACGCTAGTCCAAAAATGCTTCTGGTTGTAGCCAAATGGATCCTTCTTCAGCTAACTCTGGAAGGTTGGTTTGAATTTGGCACTTAGCTCCAATCACCTTCTTTGAGCATGAAACATGAAAAACAGGATGTAGCTTCGAATGGTTGGGCAAAGATAACTAATAGGCAACTTGTACCACACGCTTGAGCATGGTATAAGGACCATAAAATTTGGGCGCTAGCTTTTGACAATGCTCGACCTTGAGGGAAGTTTGCTTGTAAGGTTGCAGTTGAAGAAACACCTGATCCCCTTCTGCAAATTGATGTTCAGAGCGACCTTGATCTGCTTATTGCTTCATGTGATTCTGTGCTATGACCAAATTCTCTTTAAGGGTACGGAGAATAGCCTCTCAGGAAGTAAGTGTTAGTTCAACCGCCTAGACCTTCAAGGCACTCAGTAAGTATGAGAGAACTAAAGGTGGCTTATGTCCATATACCGCTTCAAAAGGAGTCATGCGTGTAACTGTATGGTATGAAGCGTTGTACCACCATTCAGCTAGGGGTAACCATTGAGCCCACTGATTTTTCTTTTCTGAGGAAAAACCCCTCAAATATGTTTCCAAACACTTGTTGACAACTTCCATTTGGCCATCAGTCCAGGGATGATAAGCTATGCTGAGATGCAATTATGTGCCTTGTATGTTGAACATTTCTTGCCAAAAATTGCTTGTGAAAGTTGGGTCGCGATCAGAAACAATAGAGTGCAGCATGCCATGAAGCTTGAAGACCTGATCCATGAAGATTTGAGCCACCGTGGATGTTGTAAACGAGTGTTGAAGGGAATAGAAATGAGCATACTTGGAAAGGCGATCAACAACCACCATGATGATAGATTTATTTCTCGATTTGGGTAAGTCGGTAATAAAATCCATAGAGATATCCTTTCAAATAGCAGGTGGAATCGGGAGTGGTTGTAGTGTGCCTAACGATTTGACTGTTTCTCCCTTGTTGTGTTGACACATGTCACATTCAACTACAAAATTACAAATGTCTTGCTTCATACCATCCCAGAAAAGGGAACGTTTGACTCTGTCATAGGTTTTGGTGAACCCGGAGTGCCCTATTGTGGGTGTAGCATGAAGCTCAAAAAGTACCGTGGATTTAATCTTTGATTGTTTACTTAATTACAAATGACCTTTGTATCGAAGTTCCTCATGGAGCCAAGCGTACACTAGGGAAGCTGGAGCATTGGACTGCAATTGCTGGATCAACTACGAACTTTTGGGATCTTGTAGCCATTCCTGGCGAATGGCTTGGATCCAATCTGGTACAATGAATGAAAGAGAAAAAAGGGATCCTTCATCTTCATATTTTTGGGAAAGTGCATCCACAACCACATTGTCTTTTCCTTTCTTATAAATGATCTCATAATCATATCCAAAGAGTTTAGTCACCCATTTTTGTTGTTCTGGGGAGGAAATGCATTGTTCCAGA
>JASDQU010688903.1:17385-32764 GCA_032191745.1 Picea mariana
CTCACTTTTGTCGGTTCTAATTAATTGCAAATAATTGAACATGTAATCAGATTGTTGTCAGAGTGCCTAATGATTGAGAATTATTGAACAACGTAATCAGATTGTTGTTGCTCCTCACAGAATGGCCCGTTCTATCCGCATCATATTACATCTACTTTCTTAACTCAAATGAGTATCCAAAGAATGTTGAGATAACATACCTGGCGGCTGGGCACTTAACATTAGATACCAACAATTAATGCTATCATAACATTTAACATTGGCAGTATACTGTCTAATCAAATGGTCATAATAAATTCAGATACACACAATTAATTTCTGACACCTGAACAGTGAAACAAGTATCGTAACAATTAATGTGGGCTGTACACTGTATAATCAAATGGTCATATGATGATGGCTGCTAATATCGATTCTGATACTCAGTTTTTAATGTTGTTGTTGGTGGATTATAGATTGTCAGATCTGAATTGCTTTTAGATGGATGATTTATAATCTATCTGCTTCCAGATTCTATGGTTTTTAATTCATTTGGTTTTTAATTTATTTGTTTTCAGATCCGATGATTTAAAATCTATCTGCTTCAACATTCAATGCTATGTAGCAGGTTGGATGTCATATGATCATAAGAATGTAAGGATCAGATTAAAAACTTATAATATGAATGGGATTTCATGTTGCTTAGCAAGCTGGATGTTGCTCTCAGTCATATGATCATGAGAATGTAAGAATCCGATTAAAAACTTATAATTTCAACTAGATTTCCCAAAGCCTTAGTCTAACTGTTTTAAGTTTTGGTTATTTTTGGACCATTTTTTTTGTTTAGTTCTATCCTAAATTCAGTAAGAAATTGTTGAATCTTCAAATTTATTCTCCAAGAGTTTTTCAGCACCCAGAATCCACTTATGCATTTAGATATACAATTTAAACAACAACAAAAATATGATTTCATCCAAATTTATATCACAAAATTAATTTCAAAAGAACCAAAACAAATTTTTCCAAAAATATTTCCAATTTCAAAATGAAATCAAATTTTAGAGTTTGATATCTCCTTATGCGTTTATTTCACAAAGAATGTTTCAAAAAAAAAATGTTCACCATCATAAAAAATTTAAACACATCTTTACTTGCACTCACATGTATGATTAAACACATCTTTACTTGCACTCACATGTATGATTAAACACATCTTTACTTGCACTCACATGTATGATTGAGTAAAACACATCTTAACTTTTAAGTGCAGAACAATTAAAGGCATTCCATTCCTTCCTGAAGCAGGTAAGGCGACCCACATATACTAAATCAAAGAAAAATATAAATTGTTAACGCACGTCTGATGATAAAGATTATTAAAAAATGTTTTTTCCTAGCTACTAAAATAAGTTAAATTGGAAAAAGTGAGTTAAGTTTGAATAGAAATTTGAGTGTCAGTCATGTTTGTACTTTATAGCTTTTTAGAGATGAGAGGATCACCCTGAATGATCCTCATATTAGTATAGAATAATTTATTAATCTGAATTAATAAAAATATATGAGAGGGTCTTTATTTATAAGAAAGAAGAGACTCAACAAATAGTATTGGAAAATAGAGGATCACTGTATTGGAAAACACCAATACCAACACCTTCTATGAGCGAAATGTAGGTAAAAAACAAAAGAAAACAAAGATGGGTCATGACAACAAGGCCTGATGAGGTACCCATGTACAAACTCTCATAAACAAAAAAAATGATAAAACTCCTCTCCAAAAGAGAGTCAATCTCCAATGCACATTTCAAAGTATTGAGGCTATGAGACTTGAATGCACACCCCAAAATAAATTGATCCTCTAGAATTGAGTCCCGACACAAAAGGCTTGATGAGGTACTCATTTACAACCAAGAAAACATCATATGTTGAGTATCCCTATGGATATCAATCCATCTCACCGAAGTGCATGGGTCACTAGCTGCTGCAACCGCCAAATCAATATAGGAATTAATGTTGTGTACAAGGCTCACTCTGAAGACGCTTGATCTCGATCGAACATTGTGAGTAAAATTTCACCCGAGGAAGCATTACATACCACGCTCCCCCCGTCCCCAAAAATCCCCAAAAATGTTAAACTAAGTGGAAAAGATGATGGTAATGAATGTCACATCTAACTAAAGTATGGAGTATGAGCTAAAGATGAGAAAGAAACACTCCAAACTGGCAAGCTCCAAGAGACCACTAAAAAATGCAGTACATGGAGACAAATGCTACACTCTTAAAACTATTTGCACTAGTGGCACAAAATCCACTACTCAAAGGTGCAGAACTAGAGGTACCATAAATAGCCATCATGGACAACAATCCTCTATATGGGTCTTGACAAACAAGGCCATGTTAGGTACCTATTTACAATAGAGGAATCAACATTTGTTCATTGAGTTCATGATGAGAAAAACAATCTCAATTAAGAAAATCATTATGGTGTGAAATCACTTGTCGGAAAGAGGGTTGAATGCTCTTAGCAAGTCCTCAAACAAAATGAAAAATGGAGACTTCTCTTAAGAGATATGGAGAAAACTTGGCTGATAACCTTTAAAATAAAATAAATTGGAAAAATAAACTATATGCTAAAGTGCCTCCAAAACAAAAACTCTATATACAAAATATATCTGTAATGTCCTTTTATAACCAAGGGAATAAATCTTGGGTCTTCACCATTCAAGCACAACCTACAAACTGGCTCTTCAACCTCCATAAAAAAATTTCACATAACAACCATAGAAAAAGAAGGGAATGCCAATTTTCCAAAGAGTTAGCTCCCTGATAGATGGAGTTTTGGATAAACAGGAATTGAGAGGTAACTTGTTCAACCTCGTGAGCTTCCAAAGCAACAATAGAACGGAGCTGCTGATTTGTTTCAAGCCCCAAAGATCCAAAACTTCAAAGAACTAGAGATCTCCCAAGGACTTTGAGAGTGTGCCCACACAAATCTAAGACTACAACCTATGACAATGTGCAAAGGTGGGAAAGAAAAAAATCATGTACCAGATTTGGAATTTGTAGATGACATATTTGAAAATGAAAGGAATAGTCAAGACTCCATTCTGATGCAAATAACAAAACTGATCTTCAATGCCAAAACTAGGCAATAGAGAAAACATAGTTTCTCTCACGCACTGAATACAAATCGGACTGGATTTGTAAAAACAAGCTTGTGAAATATCCACAAAAAGCCAGTATCTGAGATTTGAGATAATCGATCCCACATCCAACCAAGATATGTTCAGACACTCCTAGATATGAGACAATGGGCTACAAATTAGAAGTTAAACAAAAAAAAATCACATAGTTGAGAAAATTAGAAAACAACATGACATGTATACACCTGCTGAGAAAACAATCATGACAGGCAATATCTCCTCTGATACCATGTAAATATCCAGTTATCAACCTAGACCATGAATTATCCTCATACTGATAAAGAATAATCTATTAATATGAATTAATAACAATACATGAGAGGGTCTTCATTTATAGAAATGAAAAGACCCAACAAATAGCTAAGAATAGATGTTTAGCTGAAAGCATACTTAATATTAGAACTCACACATCCTTAATAAAACAACCATGTAAGTGAACTAACATTTAGTGTTGATAGCTCACAGAGCATTCAAACCATGTAACTGTAATCTTCCAAACTTTCCTTCTTTGGTTGTGCACTATTTTTCTCTTATAGGCTCTCCAAAGGTCACAATCACGAACTGCCACGTCCTTTGGAGGTGTCATGCCCCTTCATGAACCCATGTCCAAATGAATCGTCATGCCCCCTCACAGACCCGGTCACCCAAATGAATAACCGCACCTTGGTCACTCATGCACTCATAAACCATTGTGCCCCCTTGGGATGAGCACGCCCAACCTTGGTGCACTGCTCATGCTGGCATGCCCCATCCGTCTAAGAGAAGAATTTTCTTTGGTCTGCATGCCCCTTAGGTGAGTCAAACCAACTTGCTTAAGTGCACCCCCCATGTCTTATTCATTTTTCCCTTCATCGATGGAGCACCCAACTCTTTACCTAAACTCTTCATCAAACCATTCATTATTTGACATGTGTCTCAATAAACCTTGGGTGGAGTCGTCCCTTAGCATGTCACACACCCAAGGAACCCCAAATCCCCTATATAAGAAATATTTTGTTTCTTCGTTCGCACCAAGTGTCCTTCCCACAAAATTTGGACTGTGGTGGAAGTGAGATCACCCAATCTAATCGCCCACGGAATTACGTCCTCCCTCACCTCAAGTCATTGTTGTCCTCAACAACATCCACAAAACCTGTGCCATCCAATTCTTTGCACGAACTAATGCCTCTGATGCCAATAATTCTACTAGAAAACACAAGTTTTGTGCCAACCGAAAACCTCGAATTTTGTCAAAGTGGAAACCCCAAGTCAAACAATTTGCCTCACCTCACCAAGACACTCAAGAACATATATGTCACCATAAGACTCTTTGTTGCAACCATCTTCAGAACTTCATGTGATTCACCTCGGGCATGCCCACAACCACAGACTTGTTGTCCTTTCATTTCTATAGACTTTCAACAAGATAACATAGATTTTGGTTATGTATTACACGTTCCCCCAAAGATCTACATTTTTTAGACTTCCCCAAAACCTTCCAAAGTGTCCAACTCTTGGCTACTTGTCTTCCATCTTGGAAACTCTACCTCAGTTCGTTTTCAGAGACTTGCCTCAAAATTTCTCCCCAAATCTCTTTCCAATGTGCTCTATCCTTCCTCCCGGTTGTGTTCCCTTGCTTTTATAGGAGCTCCAAGGGTCACCTGTGTGAAACATTGCGTCTCTTGGGTGGGTCATGCCCCTTCATAAACCCACACTCAATGAACTTGCCACACCCTTTCATGGACCCGATGTGCCCATCCAAAGCCCGTGCACCCATTAACCGTCTGTCTCTTGTACCGGTGCACCTCATCCTTTGGCGTGCATACTTTTCCTTGTGTTCACTTTATGTCAATCCTTGTGACTTCTCATGAGTGTGTCGATGGGTTCGTACAACTTCTCTAGCACACCTGTGTTGTTGAGGGTAGATGATTCCACTCCTTAGGCATGCTCCCAAGTCACCCTGCCCTTGCCGAAATGCAACCCAAGTCTCCATCAATCATTGTAAGGAAATTAAGGTGTGTGCCCCCTTGGTTCCATGAATCAACATCATGCGCCCAATGTGCTCCTACCCACACCAAAATTTATTCATTTTCCCAACCGATTATTTCCTTCCTTGTGCTCTTTGTCTATCTTTCACTGAATCTTCCCAAGGAGCACGCACATTGGTGGGTGTCTAGGGAGACCCTTACATCCTTACCCACTCCAAGTTGTTGTTTTCCCCGACAAAATCTGTCAACTTCCATGGTGTCTCTAGCCATCTTAGGATATCATCACCACTTAATGACTGCTACTTCTCCAACCGTTCGCGTTAAGAAAACTCTCCTTGGTATGTTCTGCTAAGTGCACACAAGTGCTAGATACTCTCGACCCTTGATGGCTTTGATACTTCAACTCTTTTGTTTTTGTGTCATGTACATTGGATCCTCTCAAGTTCTGAATTGGTTGGGTGATTATTCAAATTGTCATGTTCATCACTACAGAATGCGCGTATCCACATCCAACTAACTCTATTTTGTTTTCCTCATCATCATCCTGTCCAAATCCTTTTGGTATTTTTGAGTCACCCACTATAGTCTCAACCTGTTTTTCTCACTTGAATGAACTCCTTTGGTTCTAGACAAGGTCTTTCCCCTTGAATTAGTTTTGCATGTTTCCTCCACAGCTCATCATGTCATTTTGCATCTTCCTTGCTTGAGTATTTTGATGACACCTCCACTAGGAATCACCATTCGTGCTACTTGCTCTCAGTAGCACATTTCCACCTTATTCGTTTAATAGTCCGAGTGTACCCAATAGCCTCCACCAAGGCTATTGTCATACATCGTGTCTAACTTATGATCTATGTGCAAGTATCACATGACCAAATGAACTTTCTTTGGTGAGCATCCTGACTCCTGAATTCGTTCTGCCATAAGTTGGAAGTCGTATATCCTCATGGCCTTCTTACAAAAGTTCACTATCATTGTTGCATGGTGTTCTTCTTCTGCTACTTCTTCCATGTATGTTTCCAAATCTATTTGAGTAAGTGCCTCCATGCATTGTCTTGTCTCCACTCTTGGAGTTTCTGTAGTGGGTAAGTTGGTTTCCTGATCTTCCACAACATCAATGATTTGTTGTTGATGACTATTCACTCCATGATGTTCCTCCTACGTTAGGGCAAGTGAAGATTCCAACTCTCTCTTACACTCACGTTGTAACACCCCAAGGCCAGGCCCCTGCTAAATTGTAATTATGTTTATAGGCTAGTGAGCCAAGTGTTTATAAGCTAGAAGACTTATATGTTATTAGGCCGAAGAGCCTAGATGCTTAAGGCCAATGAGCCTATTTTTGTATATGTAAACACTCATATCATTAATAAAATTACATCACTCCGTGTAGACCTCCATGAAGAAAGAGTTAAGGGGGGATAAGCTCCACTAGGTAGGGTAAGGGAAGGGGCTAAGTGTCTAGGATTAGGAGCTCAGCTAGAGGGCTTACCTCTATGGGAATAATATTATATTATTATTTCCAAAAATACTAAGGTGGACATAATCGTGTTGTCCGAAGTTCATGGGGAAAGGGAACGAGTGTTAAGAGGAGCTCGTGCAGCTTCAGGAAGACATGTGTCAACCTGGGCACATGTCGTTTATAGCTGGGAAAGCCAGCTTGTTGGGGGTTCACTCTCTCTCTCTCTATCTCTCTCTCTCTATCTATATCTCCATTCTCACGACCATTTCCACTCTCGCAAGTCTGCAATCTCACCCGATTCATGATTGATTCATGGAGAGAGCCATTGCCTTCATCATTGACCCCTACATCATTCACGCACCCTAGAACCTGCATGCACTTTGAGCTACCCCATACTTTTCCTATGAAGCACAACACACCTGTACCTTTCCTAAGTCGTACCGTGCCTTAACGATTTGTTGTTGCTGCCAACGCAATTCCTTTACTGAGTGTGCCTTGTTGCCTTCATCTGATCTATACCGAGCTTTGTTGTTTCCATCACCCTTACCTGAATTGACTTAGGAGTTGGACTGACAAATCAAGTTGTCAGAACTGTGGGTTTGAAGAGGCGGGTTTTCATGCCCATGGACTAGAGAAGTAGGTTGTCAGGCCTATAACAACTCTCTCCAGGTGAGAGAGGTTGTTGGGGAAGCAATTTTTCCCAGAGGGAGTTCAACGATAGCTATAACGCTCTAACAATTCTTGTTCGGCCCGTTGCTGAAGCCCTGGAAGGTAAGTGGGGTAGCTGACGGACTGTTGAGAAGAGAAGGGGCACACTTCCTGGGGTGGGACAGTCATGTGGGGAATGAGAGGCTATAGGCTGTTAGTGTGAACTGGCTCCTGGGAGAATCCTTCCTCTTGATCTGTGCGAGTTTCATGTTGTCCTTGCCAAGCCTAGGAATCCCTTGCCCAGTGGAGTTTAGTCCTGGTTCAGGGGCTCACCCACTCTTAAGCATGATGAGAAGCGTGGTATAAGGTTGGGAGGTTCGTGGAGGGTCTGCATGTTGTTGGTGGTCATCTATTAAAAGATAAGTACCAAATCTCTCTTCACCGTATGTTGTGTATCTGTATTTGTATTTGTATTATAATTGGTGAGTAATGCCTATGTATATATGTTTCATGTAAGTGTTAATGTTTCTTCTTCATAAACATGTGTATGAGTAGAGTATTGACGTCTGTTTAATTGCATTATATATATATGTGTGTGTGTGTGTGTGTGTGTGTGTGTGTGAATACCAGATGTTATCTGTATTTTCCTGTTAAGTGTTATATGTGATTATTTCTACAAAGTTATTGCGTGGCATGGCGTGGCCTGTTGGTTTAAGACCGAGAGTGTTACAAATTGGTATCAGAGCAAGGAGATACATCCAAGAAGTGACGCCACTTAGCCTGTTAGGTGGGTGGGGATGTTACAAAATGGTATCAGAGCCAAGGTTTCAACACTGATCCTGGATGGGCCATGTCAGTGGAAGTTGAAGAAAAAATTTCGGAAAAGAATTGTTGTCAAAATAGACAAAATTCAAGTTCATAGCCCATGGTTTCAACACTAAACTTGGATGGGCCATGAATGAGGTGTTCATAGTAAGAATTCCATAGAATTTTGATTTGCAGAATATCAGAAGGGCGTTGAGAGAAAGAACATTGGACTGTGTTCAAAAGCACAGGAGGAATAACGGTTTAAGAATTGGCCATAGAGAAACAAACCACAACATCCATGGTGATTGGGTCGTAGGATCTATCCAGGAGAAGGAGGATCCTTCACAACAGTCATATCTGGAGAAAAGTGCTTGAATTTTAACCTCCAATTCATTCGGACTTTGCGACTTTGATGAAAGTTAGGGGTTATAAGAGAAAGAGGGGCCGAAGCCCGAAGTTCCTAATTCCTAAAGAGAATCTACACCATAGATTTGGGGAGGGGAGTGTCCACCGTTGGATTGTGCTAGTGTAAAAAGTCTTGAAGCTGAGGGACATAAGTGGTGTAGCATGATGACACCTCTAGTGATGACATGGACCTTTCCTAGACATGCCACGTGCCACCACCTTAATTGTTGATAGTTGTACTATGTGAACCCAGGAAAGTAAAGTAGTTCGGAATTCGGGAGATTTGAGGAATGCAAGTGTAAAATATTTCGAAGCCCAAAGGACTGAATGCCTGAAGTGACATGGCCTACTGATGTCACCAAGAATGACGTGGACACCTGGGATGTGTGCCATATGTCAGTGAGTTAAGAACCTTTCGATGATTGGAATGATAGTTAAAATGTGACATGTGTCACCCATTTGATTGGGCCATGTGTTCACTTCTAATATTTCACCACGTGGCCCTCCTCTTGAGCAGGGATGGTGGAGCCCCTAATTGTCACAGTGGATGGGTGGCGCCAGATCGAGAAGTCTGGAGACTTGACACCCTAGAAGAAATGGTTCATGTTGGAATGGAAGGAAGAAATTTTTGAAGTTTCATAGCGCTAAGGTAACGTGACGTAATGAAGTCACGGGGGTGATTTGGAAGTATTCATAGATTTTTTATTTGGGATTTTTGGGATGTGAAAGGGTGAAATCCTCTGATGTCCCAGAGCCCCAAATCTCCGAAGTTCTGGAGCCCCGAAGCCCAGAGTTCCATAGCAAGTATCAATTGTTGGATGCTGGGAAGATGTGGACCATAGATCCACCGTTCTTTGCATGTTTGTCAGTTCATTGTTCTGTGATGTTTGGGACATGTGGAAAAATGGAAACCTCTGAAGCTCCGAAGCTCAAAGTTTCAAGGCTCCATATAAGCACCCAAATCATTAGCACTGGGTCACATCCATGGTCACATGCAAACCAAGGGATGAAGAAAAGGAACTAGTGCCCATAAATTATTGCAGAATAGAGTTGGGCTTAGAGATATAAGCCTGAGAGGTTCTTGATCGACCAAGACCTAATGAAAATGGAGACAGATATTATTTTTTTGAACCAGATTGCTTTATGTTATTCTGGAAAATTATTAAGTCTAATAGCCTGACAAAAATTCGGTTGACTGCACATTTTGCAGAATTAACAATTCTCAGAACCGAATCGAATTGTCACATAGTGTAGAGAGATGGAGGAGGCACAGGATGCTTACAATTCAGAGAATGAAGCTAGAGGAATGGATCTCCATTTGGGAGTTGAAGGAACAAACTCCAAGGGCATGGAGAAGAAATAGATAAAGACGTGGGCATGATGAAAATTATAAAATAATTGAAAAAAGAGGTCCAAATTCACCAAGTAGATAACGAAAAGATTATGAGAGCCAGGGAGAAATAGGGAGATTTCAACATTAATTTGATCCAGAGCCTGGAAATAATATAAAATACATTGGATAGAGAGAGTGGTTGAAGCAAATCATGAAGTCACTAGTCTCTCGATGAGAAAATAAGAACAAGAAGTGTTAGCAGACATCATCGTCACTCCTCGAGGCATTCCTATAAGATATCACACAATATCCCAAGTGATCTAGGTGGATATTGGTGGCCACCCACCTTTTCCAACTGGCTCAAAACAGTTTTCTGGCATTTTGGTCATTTACTATTTTTAGCAGTGTTTAACTTCCAGGGCCATTTTGAGGGCTTAAATGAAGTTTTTTCGGGATCGAGCTTCTCAATGATATCCAATGACATGATTGAGACCCCAAAATGAATCTCCCCGATGATATATTTCCAATGGGCTATCATATGCCTAAAATGGAGATTGTATGCAAACGTTACGACCCTGGGAAGTTAATGCACTAACTTACCCAAACGGGGCCCACATGACTTTTGGCGCTTCATCTCCTAGGGTTAGGTTTTTGGATGTCTAGGGTTTTTTTCATTCCTATTTATTGTAAAAATGCCTTTAGATCCTCATTGTAATCATCTTCTTTAAAATGCGAGTAGCCGTCACATCTCTTCTCAGAGATAAGTTGCCATCATTCTAGTGAGTCTTTCACTCTGTATTTTTACAGTCTCTGTACATTACTTTCATTAATAGAAATCATGTATTACTGTATATATGTGTTTATGGTTGCATCTTTGATACATTTATGTTATATTATTGAATATCTGTGATATCTCTGTGCAATTCTTTATTATATCTCCGCTCTCATTTCGTGCCAAAAATAATCCAGATCAGTGGTATCAGAGCAAGCTAGTCTTGATCATTTTTCAGTGCATGTCCCCGATGAGGTCTGAGTATAGCAAGTTGGGTCTCGAGATTGTCTCTCTTGAATACAATCTCTCTCGTACACCCAAGAAATACTCAATGGTGGAAGAAAAAAAAAATGATGGAGCAGATGATCCTATCAGTCTGTTGCTTGAGAAAGCTCTCACGCGACAGAGGGACGAAATGATGGAGAAATTTCCCCACATACTTCAATGCCTGCCAATAGAAAAAAGCTCATATTCATCAAGGGACCACTTTGTAAGCACCTCACCTTTCAAGGTACAAGTTAATTTTGATATTCCTGTATTTGAAGGACAGATAGATGCAGAAGCCCTAGACAAATGGTTTAATCTGCTAGAAGGTTATTTCTTTGTTCACAATTTTTCCGACAGAGAAAAGATTGCCCTCACACTCCTTAAATCTCTACCTCATGTCAAACATTGGTGGGACACTTACTGGCAGCAAAGTTCCACAGAGGAGTCTGGAATATATGGGGCCGAGCCCATTTGTGAGTTTTTAGTGGATGCGTTAAAGGAACAATATTACCCTGTTGCAAACTATGAGGACTAGTACATGAGATGGACCACACTGCGGCAAGAGAGGGGCCAAGTAGTTTCGGAGTTCACCAATACCTTCCATACCTTGCGAACCAAGATGGGTATTAAATACTCTAAATGAAATTTGGTTTTGAAATATCGTGGGGCTCTACAAAGATGCATCCAAACTGAAATGGATTTTYTGKACATCTCATCACTCGGTGCTGCTTATCGATATGCTGTTAAAATCAAGAAGAAATTTAAGCACCAGAACAAATGAGAGTTTGGGTCTGTAAATCYGCAACAACCAAAGTATGATAAATATGKCCCTAAYAAACAACTTCCTGAAAACCARTCCAAGACACAGGAAAATAAGGGTCACGAGAAGACAAAGAAGGACACCGGAAAATGGTGCGATTTCTACAAAAGACCCTGGCACAAMTCCAATGAATGYCGCTCAAAACATTCATTGGTGGTCGATATCAAAGACAAGGAGCCGAACCCTGATTCAGAATCTAATTCTGAAAATTATGGTAAAGGACAGATCATTGACATGGACCCCACTTCTATTGTCGCGACCACAACAATTCAACCAGAAGAACCAACATATCCTGAAGAGGGGGAGTGCCTTTTTCATTCACGGATGTGGGTAAAGGGGACCTTTTTGCATTTTATTGTTGATAGTGGAAGCCAGAAGAAACTCATCTCAGCAGAGGTCTTCAAACAGTTGGGATTGTCGACAACACCACACCTGTAGCCATACAACATCGGGTGGCTTCGCCAAGGATGAGATCTCCATGTCATCCAACAATGTCGATTTTCATATGGCATCCAACCCTTCAAGGATGAGGTATTATGTGATGTCACCCCACTAGATGTCTGTGATGTTCTCTTGGGCCAACCATATATGTGGAAGCACCATGCTGTTTATGAGTCTCGACCCCGCAGTGTCATTGTTTCTCTAGGGGGTCATATCTACAGAATACCAGAGGTAGTTCCGACTACTGTTACACCTAAAAAGTGACACAAGGTAGTATCTCATACTACAAAATTTATCTTTTTCACAATCTGTTCAAAAGGAGAACTGAAGGACACTGCAACCTCTACAACCTTGCCCCAAGCACCTTCTATCCAACAAAAGCAAGTTGACAAGGCTGTAGCAAAGTGCAAAGATTCATTCTGCACACCATCCTCTCTTGTACCTCAACTTGTTGAATAGCCTTAGCCTCAACAGGTTCGTGACAGACTTCCACAAACTGAGCAGTGCGACGTCTCCAACAAGGCAAGCAACTCACCAAGATGCAGATTCAACAAACGCTTTTCCCTCTCCCTCAGGAACTCAACGCAATGGAAACCATTTCTTCTTAAGGAGGGAGGATTGATCCAGGTTGATATCGGTAGCCACCCACCTTTTCTAACTAGCTCAAAATAGTTTTTTGGCAATTTTGGCGCTTTACTATTTTTAGCAGTTTTTATCTTTCGAGGCCATTTTAAGGGCCTAAATGAAGGTTTTTCGAGATTGAGCTTCTCAATTATAGCCTACATCATTATTAAGGCCCCAAAATTAATCTCCTCGACGATACCTTTCCAACGAGCTATCATACACCTAAAATGGAGATCGTATGAAAAAGTTTTGACCCCGGGAAGTTAATGCACTAACTTACCCAAACGGGGCCCACGTGAATTTTGGCGCTTCATCTCCTAGGGTTAGGTTTTTGGATGTCTAGGGTTTTTGGCATTCTTGTTTATTGTAAAAAGGCCTTAATATCCTCATTGTAATCATCTTCTTGTGAATTTGAGTAGCCATCACATCTCTTCTCAGAGATAAGATGCCACCATTCTAGCATGTCTTTCACTCTGTATTTTTACAGTCTCTGTACATTTATTTCATTAATAGAAATCATGTATTACTGTATATCTGTGTTTATGGTTTCATATCTGATACATTTCTATTATATTATTGAATATCTGCGATATCTCTGTGCAATTATTTATTATATCTCCGCTCTCATTTCGTGCCGAAAATAATCCGGATCACCAAGTCCATCCCCTGTCAGGAAGCATAAGAGGTCTGGGGTGGATAAGCTACAAGGGGAAATGAAAAAAATCAAACCTCCTACATTTGATTGTGAGCACAAGAAGGATGAATATGTAGAGACATGTTTGTTGGTCATGAGAAAGTATTTTCAATTGCATAATTATTCTTCTCATGCAGAAGGAAGAATTTCCATCTATCAACTCAAAGGAAAGGCATCCATGCGGTGGGAGAAACTTGTGCAGGTGCAACACATTAAAGATAAAAATAATACTTGGAGTGAATTCAAGAAGTATTTTGAAAATAAATACTTGACTAAGAGATACTATGACAGGAAAATGAAAGAGTTCTTTGAACTCAAGCTTGGGAGTATGACAATAGATAAATATGAAAGAAGGTTTTTAGAATTGTTGAAGTATGTATCTTTCATCAAGGATGATACAATCAAGATTTAGAGGTATTTGATTGGTTTTTCATCATTCATCAGTGAAAAAATACAATATGATGATCCAAAAACATTGGAGGAGACCATAAGGCAAGCTAAGTGCCTATATGATCAACAAAAAGCAAGGCCAACTTTCCAAAAATCTTGGGAAGACAAGAACAAATTTAAGATGGATCAGAGGAAGAAGGGAACTAAATCACCATTCTTCAGAAATATTACTCAGGCACAACTAACTACTAGAAAACCCAGAACGATTGAGACAGGCGGTCAAAGGCCAAGGCAACCACCTATTCAATGTTGGGGTTGTAAAGGAGACCATATGTTTAGAGATTGTCCTCACAGAAGTGAAAAAGTGTGAGTTTTTCGCAATGTACAATGAGATGAAACAGTGGAGGACATGGGAAAAAGTGTACCCAAGATCTATGCATCCCTGTACAACAAGCAAGCAAAGTATAAATCACATATTATTGAAGTGGAAGGTATGATCCACAACTGAACCATTACTATTTTAATTGATTCGGGATCTAGTCATAGTTATATAGATCCTAAGATGGTGGAAAGTTTTCATTTGCCAAGAAACAAGCATGGAAAATATTGGTTGGTGCAGCTGGCTATCGGAGCCAAAATAAAAGTTAATGAGATGGTTAAGTCATGTCTAATGGACATGAATGGACTAAGCACTAGGGAAGATTTGAACATCTTGACTTTAGGTTCCTATGTGTGTCTAATGGGGATGGATTGGTTGAACCAACATCATGCTATCCTATAATGTCATAAAAAGGAATTTACTTTCTTGGATGAGGAATGTAACCTAAGGAAAGTGAAGGGAATTCCTAGGGAAGTGACTATCAGAGAAATTTCATCAATGCAGCTGAAAAAGTGTTACAGGAAGGGTTGTCAAATATTTGCAGCCCATATCAAGTAGGCATATAAGGATAAGGTTCCAAATATGGAGGATCATGTAGTCCTGGAATGATGTGTTGAGGGAGGTACCAGGACTACCTCCGAAGAGAGATATTGATTTCTCTATAAATTTAATGCCTGGAGCAGCTCCAATATCAAAGTCTCCTTACAGAATGAGTATACTAAAGTTGAAGGAGTTGCAAATGCAACTTGAAGAGCTTCTGAAGAAGGGGTATATATGCCCAAGTTTTTTACCTTCAGGTGCCCCAGTATTGTTCGTGAAGAAGAAAGATGGGTCATTGAGATTGTGCATCGATTTTAGACAATTGAACAAGGTAACTATAAAAAACAAGTATTCTCTACCAAGGATCGATGATCTCTTCTATCAGTTGAAGGATGCAAGGATATTTTCAAAGATAGATCTCAGGTCAAGATACCATCAGGTAAGGATTAAAGAGGAATATATCAATAAGGCCGCCTTCGGGACAAGGCATGGTCATTATGAGTTCATAGTGGTGCCATTTGGGTTATCAAATGCACCAGTTGTTTTCATGTGCCTAATGAATGGTTCTTTCTGAGAATATTTGGACAAGTTTGTCATTTTCTGTTTATATGACATCCTTGTATCTTCCAAGTTGGAAGAAGATCATGAACATCA
>JASDQU010688905.1:7474-27331 GCA_032191745.1 Picea mariana
GAGGTCACTGCCAAGCTCTTCTTTGAACGATTCTAGGTACATTTTGGAATCCCACAAACCATTGTCTCAGATCGGGACAGTCGATTTCTCAGCACATTCTGGTTGAGCCTTTGGTCACTGTTGGACACCAAGCTCACCAAATCCACGGCCTTCCACCTCCAGGCAGATGTCCAAACCAAGGTTGTAAATCAAATGATTGTGCATATCCTTCGCAAGTATAATTCAAAGCACCCTCGCACATGGGATGACAGCCTTCCCTATGTCCATCATAGCTACAACCGAGCCCTGCATATCTCAATTGACCACAAACCCTTTCAGGTGGGGTTGAGATTCTAACCATTGGGTCCCATAGATGTTGCACTTCCTCTTGCGGTCAGCTCAACCGACTCATCTCTTGCTCCAAATGAAGCTAACAAATCCACTCGGTTCATTGAGCATATCCAACACATCCGCCAACAGGTCCAGGATATCCTACAAAAGTCCAATGACAAGTACAAGTAGTGCCATGATCAACATCGGGTGCCACATAAGTTTCAGGTGGGCGATAAAGTTTCGTTGCACTTGTAGAAAGAACGCCTTACAGGACCCCATCAGAAGCTTCACCCATTCCATTATGGGCCGTACACCATCACCAAGGCCATGGGGGATAATGCTTTTGAGCTCAACATTCCTCCTTTCCTTGGCCTGCACCCAGTGTTCAACATGGATCTCCTTCGCCCTTATTTCCCACCATTCTTGGACACCTCAGAAGTAGCAGAACAACTAACACCAGCAGAGCTCAACCCCGATTGCATACACAAAGCATCCTTTTATCAGATTTTGGACACACATATCAAGGGCACTCGATAGCAAAGGATCTAGCTTTATCGAGTCGTCAAAGCATGGCAACTCCTACACCAAGGCAAGTGGCTCACACGGGGCCAAATTCAACATAAATTTTCTCATTTGATGGGGGAACTCAACGAAATGGAGACCATTGATTCCTAAGGAGGGAGGCTTGATCCAGGTGGATATCGGTGGCCACCCACCTTTTCCAACTAGCTCAAAACAGTTTTCTGGCAATTTTGGTAATTTACTATTTTTAACAAATTTTCACTTTCGGAGCCGTTTTGAAGCCCTAAATGATTTTTTTTTGGGAAAACAGGGAGCAATATATAAGTTCCTTCGATGTTTCCCATAAAATGAATCTCCTCTACGATACCTTTCCAACAGGCTATCATACGCCTAAAACTGAGATCACATGCAAAAGTTACAACCCCGAGAAGTTGATGTACTAACTTACCCAAACGGGGCCCACATGATTTTTGGCGCTTCATCTCCGAGGGTTAGGTTTTTGGATGTCTAGGGGTTTTGGAATTCTTGTTTATTGTAAAAAGGCCTTCAGAGCCTCATTGTAATCATCTTCTTTCAAATGAGCGCAACCATCACATCTCTTCTAAGAGATAAGCCGCCACCATTCCAACAAGCTTGTTTCCACTGCATTTTACAGTTTCAACTTATTTCCTTATTGAATAGAAAACCAGTTTTACTGTATCTTTGTTATTTTGTGTTAAGAACTTGTTAATAATTTGTATTCATTTCGTTCTGTTCATAAAATCTGGATCAGGGTGGCTGCAATACTCAGGTGTTTGCAACCCGAGACTGACCAAGATTTGTGGTTGTGCGCCGTAAACTTTATCTAGTCCATATAACATCTAGTTATAACATTCATTCTATGCATGCATGTGGAATATTGGATCTACTTAGTTACTTCATTCATATAACATTCCTCAACTAATCAGACATAAATATGCATTCATTCATTCACATAACACAGTGTTACCGTGGTTCACCCCCCCTTGGGCTACGTCCACAAAGATCTCGCTGTCAAGCTTTTATTATAGTTTAGAAACATATCATGTCGCGCATGGTTACAATATTAGTTCCTCCTCTCTCCCACAGGCTCGTCGATCCCTGTGAGGCCGACTCAATCGCACCAGGCTCCTCAACTTGTGATCTAACCCTCAGGATTGAGTCACCCATTCCTTCTCTAGCTCACTAGCTTAATGACTCATACAGTTCTTACAATTCTCTTCCTCTCTGTTGGGACTTCCTCCTCCCTCAGTATATCCTCTCTATCTCCTTCTCACTGTCCCCCTGACATTTCTTAAGTACTACTTATTTATATCCTCGGCTCACCATCCATTACAATGCATAACAAAAACCCTAACCCTAGCATCATTAGGTCTTCCTTGCATGCGTGCTTCGCCTGCTTCTCTTACATGTGTCGCTTTTCCTTCCAACTGTCTTCTACATGCTTTTCCTCCAAAAATAACCTTTCTTCCTAGCTAGGCCTACATCCAATAGGCCCCCAACATTGACGTGTGGCTCGTCCCGAGCCACCTAAATCTTATGCACCTCTTCGATCTCTCCTGCGAGAGCTTGGAACTCTTCTAAGAGTTCCTTTGCTTGCATTTGAGCGTGCGTGGTCTTCTCCCTAAGTGTGTCCAATAACTGTTCTAAAATATCATCGTTGATCATCTCTGTGCACTCTTCCTGAGTTTGTGCCAAGTTCTTCTTTGCATCTTCTGCTGACGCAATGACCTCTGCTGCCCACTCTTAGAGCGGTTCCATTTGAGCTTGGTGCTCCTTCTTCTATGTCTGCACGATTATGAGTTCTGCCTACATCTTGTTCATATCTTGTGCTCCTTTGATGCGTTCCATGATCGACATTGTCTTCTTCCTCTGCTTGAGGTCCTGGATAGCTGTGCTTATCCTTTCTTAATCCTGGTCCCACTGCTAGACCCGTTGATCCTCTTCCAACTTCATCCATAGCTGTGTTGCCTTCTCGAACAAGTCGGCCACCGTGTGGACTTGTCGCTCCATCTTCTTCATCTACGCTGTTGCTTCCTACTTCCTCTGCTCCTTCACTTCCAGCAGAGTCGTAGGTATGAGCTTCTCCCAGAGGTGCTCGATCTCCTGCCTGTAATGATCGATTGTCTGCACAATCTAATCAATCTTTTGCATCGATGTGAGCTCTTCCGTCTGCGTGCTCTTTGTAATTTTCTTATATGCTACCGCCAATCCTTGCTCCAGCCTATCTGTGCGGTCCTTCTCCTCTTTGGTTTCAAGCTTGACCTGCTCGAGTCCCAATTCCAAATCGTCTTGAATTTCCTTTGTATGTTGCAATTTTGTTGCGTCTATGCATGCACGTGACTGTACCTCCTGCGCGACGTTGACTTGTAGTTTATACAAGGCCTTGGTTAGTATCCACGTCATTACCAACTGTATTTGGGCCAAATCCTTCAAGGGTGTCTTCCCCACGATTTCATCGATGCGCAACATGTTCGGTGTGACATATAATGTTGAGCTTGGCTGTGTTGTCATCTGGATCCTATCCTACTCACTCGATCCAGCCTCGACTCCTATCTGTGATGCTACTGAAACTGATTCTATTCCTCTGTCAACCCTCCGTGTTTCTATGATTTGCTCGAGGATTTGCCAACTCATCCTGCATCCTATCCCTTTGGTGTTGAGCTTCGTCAAAGTCTTTCGTTGTACAATCCTAGACCTTCTAGGCTTCAAGGTCAGCGTCGTCCTCTGTGATCGTGTATTTTGGTGGTATTCTGTGCGCCTTAGCTTTCTTGCACACACCACCTGTTTTTATGACTGACCTCTTGGTTTGGCGTTGCTCCTACTGAATAGCACTTGATGTGGTTCACTGTGTTGTCTCAGTCTGTTTCCCCTATTCCTATGGCGCCTAGGTGTTATTATTCTTCCTCGCTTGGGTGCCTTTCTTGGACCCAACCCCTTTCTTCTGTTTGTGCCTGGGTCTGATCTGTCCTTGGCTTCTTGGGCATCGTTATCTCTTCTGCTGTTGTCTGTTCCTGCCCTTCCTCTTCCTCTGTATCTGGGAGCATCTCTTGATTCAAGACTGGAATCTTCCAGTCCTCATTCCAATCCTTCATGGCCATCTCTATGTCCTCCTCCTTAATGCAGTAGTGCAATTGTAGCCATTGATTGTCGGGATCCTTCCGTGCCTGGATCCACATTGCATGCCTAGTTGCTTTGAAGTTGGCTATGCCCTGATACTATGCGACCATTTCTGGTGTAACCCGCTAAGTGTTGGTGATTCTCTTCTGTAGGTCGTTATGATATCCTTCGAATATGGATGCATTCACCTTTGTGTTCTTGGGGTTTGGATCACACCCCAGCGATAAGCGTCGCACTGCATGGCAAGGATTGGGTCTTGTGGAAAATAATGAATACTTAGGCTCCTTCCATCCGATCAAGGCGATCGATATGAGTAGCCATGAATAGTGAAATTCTGTCCCCAGATCTTGCATGTCCTTGCAGTTTTCTAGTAACAGATTCAACAAATACGAGGCCTAGTTGAGTGTGGTGCCCTCCAAACACTGAGCTGCAGCTGCGACAACCCCGACAGGGACTTCCTCCTTACGACATTTTCTGAGTAACTTGCATGCCATAATTTTTGTGGCCATTCTTGTCAGTGTGTCACTAATACACTTGATTATGATCTTATCCCTTTGGTGTTGAGCTTCGTCAAAGTCTTCCGTATTACAATCCTAGACCTTCTGGGCTACGAAGTCTGCGTCGTCCTCTGTGATCGTATATTCTAGTGGCATTCTGTGCACCTTAGCTTTCTTGCACACACCAAATGTTTTTATGACTGACCTCTTGGTTTGGCGTTGCTCCTATTGAGTAGCATTTGATGTGGTTCACTATGTTGTCTCAGTCTGTTTCCCCTGTTCCTACGACACCTAGGTGTTATTCTTCTTCCTCGCTTGGGTGCCTTTCTTGGACCCAACCCATTTCTTCGGTTTGCACCTGGGTCTGACCTGTCCTTGGCTTCTTGGGAATCGTTATCTCTTTTTTTGCTGTCTGTTCCTTCCCTTCCTCCGCCTCTGTATCTGCGAGCATCTCTTGATTCAAGACTGGAATCCTCCAGTCCTCGTTCCAATCCTTGATGGCCATCTCTATGTCCTCCTCCTTGATGCAGTAGCGCAATTGTAGCCATTGATTGTCGGGATCCTTTCATGCCTGGATCCACATTGCATGCCTAGTTTCTTTGAAGTTGGCTATGCCATGATATTGTGCGACCATTTCTGGTGTAACCCGCTAAGTGTTGGTGATGCTCTTCTGTAGGTCGTTATGATATCCTTCGAATATGGATGCATTCACCTTTCTATTCTTGGGGTCTGGAGCGTACCCCAACGATAAGTGTCGCGCTGCATGACAAGGATTGGGTCTTGTGGAAAATAATGAATACTTAGGCTCCTTCCATCCGATCAAGGCGATCGAGATGAGTAGCCATGAATAGTGAAATTTTGTCCCCAGATCTTGGGTGTCCTTGCAGTTTTCCACGAACAAATTCAACAAATACAAGGCCCAGCCGAGTGTGGTGCCCTCCAAACAATGAGCTGCAGCTGCGACAACCCCGACAGGGACTTCCTCCTTACGACATTTCCTGAGTAACTTGCACGCCATAATTTTTGTGGCCATTCTTGTTAGTGTGTCACTAATACACTTGATTATGATTCCGCGCGACCCCCTTTCTGTACCATACTTCTTCTTCTTTTACTTGGCCAATGCCTTCTCCTTCATCTTGTCCTCAAGGAGCTGCGCACTTGTCTCACCCCGTGATGACAACCCTGTGATGTATGCAATGAACTCTACATCTACTGAGACAATTTGTTCCAGCCACAGGTGATCTGAAAAGATCTTTTAAACGACAATGGTTGAGTTATTTAGCATGTGTTAATTAACCATTTAGGAAGATGAATGAAAGAGGAAGAATTATGACGGCCACATAAACATATATAGATCTGAAATAAAGAAAGAAGAACAACAAACCATAAACACCAATATGATAACGAAGTTCGACAATCTCGCCTACGTCTCCGGGCCTTTGTCTTAGTGGGTGAGGCTTTTTTATTTTTGTTCGAAGCTTTAAAAGTACATCACAACAATACCAAAAGGTTACAAAACTGATCTAGTCTTTTTCTACCAGATCTCTAGAACCCAACAAAAGAAACGACACTGAAATCGGATGACGAGAGCTCCCAGAAATGGCCTACAATGGTGCGCTCCTCAATAGCTTCCCTGCATAAAAATGGCTTTTGCTTGGAAAATCTTCATCATAAACCTGCTCTGAATATCCTCCATGGGTTCAAGAACCCCTGGTTTATATAAATTTGAAGTTGGTAACCATCTCCCAACTTTTCCATAAGATCTGGCTTAAAAAAGGGCCCAATATCCCTCAAAAAGGGCCAAAAATCTCCAAAACTGCTGCAAAAATCAATGAAAAATCACTATTATATAGTGAAAACCCACTTTTGCACATATATTGGGATAATCCCCTCTGGCCTGGGCACACCCCTCCTCTACAGGGTCACATGGGATCATATGGCCAAGTGTCAACCCTCTAGGGGCTGCGCGCTAGCCTCTCCTTCGCTAGCTCCAGTCGTAGGGCACCATAATAAGACCAGGGCTCAATCAACGCGCTTGGCCATTGGTCACTGCCCCGAGTCTCATGGTGGAAGTTGAGTCCCCTATCTTGTGGTCCTCGTGCCATATCTTAACGTTGGTCCCATGCAATGCGCACCCGATTGCTTTTTGTTGCAGGTGTAGAGATGTGATATGACCGCGGGATACTAACCTCTCACAGGTGGGCCTATGGTGTACACAAAGCCATGGGCTGGTCGCATGGTGTGTGCCAAAACCCAGGCCTGGGGCCTAGCCCCAACCCTAACCTTCCACCCATTCGACACACCTCTAAATTTAAATATTATTTGTGCCATGATAGGTTAAGAACCAAACGATGGGTGGACTGGCTAGTCTGACCCTGCCAAGACACTAGCCCAGACAGAGGTCGCGGGTTCAAATATCATGAAATCCAAAATTTTTTCCCAAAACCGACAAACCAATAAGTGGGTGCCATGTGGCAGCCCATGTCTGGGCCACGTGGCACCACACTATTCGCTGGATATTCGCCACATGTCGACCACCGATTTGTCCACTTGTCTACCCTGTTTGTGTCTTAAGGATGTGCCATGTCATCAGTATGGATGTGCATGTGTCACCCTTGCAGTGGTGACACATGTCACTCCCTAATTGGTCCACCTGTACCTGCCACATCAACATCCAACTGTGCCTCTGCCACGTCAGTTGTACGACCAACTGCCATGTGTCACCTCCAGATGCTTCCATGCCAGTGCCAACTGTGCCTGCCACATCATATGTACGACTGTATGACTTGTACAGTCAGCTGCCACGTGGCACTCTATGGATTGTACAATCATCATTTTTTTTGCCTGTTTGGCCAAATGAACAGATTGCGATATCTGGAGCATATGACGTCCGTTTGAGCCCGTTCAAGTTGCGTTGGGTTCATATCGACGAGGTCTACGCACACATCCGTTTTGAAGCAATTCCGAGAAATTTGAGGCCTTTCTGAGCCCCATCAAGCTCTTGAATCCAATTCTGGATCACACCTCCCCACTAAAGACCTTTTGGTCCCCAAAAGGTTACTGACCAATCATCAAGCTCGAGATAGGCTACCCGACTTGTTCTTTGTCTTTGAACTCTGCCTTGTGCACCTGTCTCATCAAGATCAACTGTAAAACAATCATGATAACTGACATCATATTGTTAGCCACTTGTATTCTGTCACATCTTACTGAAGCCACTATAATCCATGTAGAAAGCATTATTAATGATAGCATAAAAAATATGACTGCAAATTAGCTGATATGTTTGTAATATTTGCATGACATTAGCTTATCTTGAAGCAAACTCTGATTGATTTTCCATTCTACAATCATATTTTGTTCTTGCTTAAGATTGATTACTTGATTTGAAACAATTATAGGTGTGTTTCTTGCTTGAACTAACTTTCTTAATTGTTCCATAGTTTGAAGAGTTTTATTTTTCTTTACATGATGAGCATGAACCACGTATTCTTGACCTGCTTTAGTTAAATGATATTGATTCTTTTCCCTGTAGAAGATTGCTTTACGATCATATAAGTAAGGACTGCCTAAGACCATTCCACATTCACTTAGTGGCACCACATCACATGTTACCTTGTCTACAAACTTAGATGAAATTGCAAATTTTAATGTGCACCACTTTGTTATGTGCAATTGATGATTGTTGCTTATCCATTTAAGTGTGTAAGGCTTATGATGTATCTGTGTTTTTAATCCTAATTGCTTAACCAATTCCTCTGAAATTAAGTTAGATTGAGATCCACTATCTATCAATGTGTCGACCTTAGTGTGTCGTATAATGACCCTTATGTGAAATAAGTTACTTCTACAATCAAATCCTTCACCAATTTTACCTGTCATACCAACCAATGAGACTTTAGATTCGTCACCTGAATCCGATCCCAAGTCTATTGGTCATGTTGTTGTTGCAAATGTTTGCCTCCCCTTCTTTTCCTTGAACCACTTTGGTCTCTTCTCGGGATGCAATTGCCAACAATGGTCCTCATCATGCCCCTCTTTCTTGCAATGCTTGCAAGAGGGATTGTCTTTCTTTCTTTCCACTGAATTTTCCTTCTTGGCATGCCACTTCCTTTTGTCCTCTTTCCTTGAAGATGATTCCCCTGTTACACCAACCCCTATTTTCCTTTCTTTAATGTATGTTGCTTGAACAAAAACCTCATCAAGATTAGTAGGTCCAAACATGAATACAATACTTCGAATATGTGCAGTTAAACCTCCTATATACTTCATAAGAGTTTCTTGGGTATGTAAAGGAATATCTAACATCAATGCCATTTTATGAAATCCATCGGTGTATTCTTGCATTGTTTGTCCTTTTATTAGTTTTAAAGCTCTCCATTCAATTAATGCTTTCTCTTTATAACCCAAAGGATATATTGCTTTCTAAGTGCATAAATAAAACTTTCCCATGATGGAAATACATTACCCACTTGTTGCGTGCCATTTTGCAACTTGCTTTGCCACCAGATGAGTGTTGTGCCTGCAAGTGTCAACGATGCCAATTTGATTTGAGTGGCCTCATCCTTGATCTGTTGCACACTGCAATAAACCTCCATCTGTCTGACCCAATTTTCAAGTCTCTCTGCATTAACTTCACCATCATACATGGGTAATTCGAATTTAACATCAAGTTTTAATAAAGGCATTTCATTCTCATGTTTATGAACATGTTTCTTTGCGGTGCTTTTAGAACTTGAACTTGAAGAGGAAGGAGAAGAAGGAGGTGAACATGGAGGTGAAGGAGGAATTTGAGGAGGATCCTTTTCTTCTTCACTTTTTCCCTTTGAAGATTCACCAAGAACTGGTCTCTTTCTTTCCAAGTAATCATCATACAAAACCTTCATCATCTTCGACATGGCAAAGAAAGTTTTTCGAAACTCTTTCTCATCCCGAGAAAGTCCCTCTTCCGATTCCATCTTCTCACTTTGAGAAGTTATCTTTCTCAATAAAATCAATGGATTCTCTTCAACAATATCACCTTCACCACAATGCATCTTTTCCCTGGTTAACATGCAAAACTCAAATCCAAATGTCAACTAGCTCTGATACCACTTGATCCAAAAAGATCTTTTAAACGACAATGGTTGAGTTATTTAGCATGTGTTGATTAACCATTTAGGAAGCTAAATGAAAGAGGAATGATAGCCACATAAAAATATACAAATATGAACTAAAGCAATGTGATAACAGAGTTCAACAATCTCGCTTACGTCTCCGAGCCTTTGTCTCAGTGGGTGAGGCTTTCTTATTTATGTTAGAAGCTTTAAAATTATATCACAATAGTGCCAAAAGGTTACAAAACTGATATGGTGTTGTTCTACTAGATCTATAGAACCTAACAAAAGAAACAACATTGAAATCGGATGACCGAAGCTCCCAGAAATAGCCCGAAAAGGTGCACTCCTCAATAGCTTCCCTGCATAAAAATGGCTTTGGCTTGGAAAATCTTCAGCATAAACTCGCTATGAATGTCCTCCATGGCTTCAAGAACCCCTATCTTATATAGATCTGAAGTTGGTAACCATCTCCCAACTTCTCCCCAAGATTTGGCCTAAAAAAGGGCCCAATATCCCCGAAAAAGGGCCAAAGATCTCCAAAACTACTGCAAAAATCAATGAAAAATCACTATTATATAGTGAAAACCCACTTTTTCACATATATTGGGATAAGGCCCTATGTCCTGGGCGCGCCCCCCCTCTACAGGGTCACATGGGATCATATGGCCAAGCGCTAGCCCCCTAGGGGCTGCGCGCTGACCTCTCCTCCGCTAGCTCCAGTCGCATGGCACCATAATAAGACCAGGGCCCGATCGACGCGCCTGGCTGTTGGTCACCACCCTGAGTCTCATGGTGGAAGTTGAGTCCCCTATCCCGTGGCCCCCGTGCCATATTTTAATGTTGGTCCCATGCAATGCATGCCCAGTTGCTTTTTGTTGTAGGTGTAGAGCTGTGATACGACCACAGGGTACTAACCTCTCACAAGTGAGCATATGGTGTACACAAAGCTATGGGATGGTTGCATGGTGTGTGCCAAAATCGGGGGTTGGGGCCTAGCCCCATCCCTAACCTTTCTCCCATTCAACACACCTCTAAATTTAAATATTATTTCTATCGTAATAGGTTAAGAACGAAATGATGGGTGGACTGGCTAGTCCGACCCTGCCAAGACACTAGTCCGGATAGAGGTCGCGGGTTCAAACCTCATGAAATCCAAACATTTTTCCCAAAACCAACGAGCCAATAAATGGGTGCCACATGGCAACCCATGTTTGGGCCACGTGGCACCATGCTATTCGTTGGATATTCTCCACGTGTCGACCGCTAATTTTTCCACTTTTCTGCCACCTGTCTGCCCTGTTAGTGTTGTACGGATGTGCCAGATCATTAGTATGGATGTGCCATGTGTCACCCTTGCAGTGGTTACACGTGCCGCTCCCTAATTGGTCCACCTGTACCTGCAACGTCAGCATCCAACTATGACTTTGCCACGTCAGTTGTACGACCAACTACCATGTGTCACCTCTAGATGCTACCACATCATCACCAACTGTGCCTACCACATCATCTGTATGGCCATATGACCTGTACAATCAGCTTCCACGTGACAATGTACGGACTATACGAACTGTACAATCATCATTTGTTTTTGCCTGTTTGGCCAAATGAACAAATCACGATATCTAGAGCATATGACATCCATTTGATCCAGTTCAAGTTGCATTGGGTTTGTATCAAGGAGGCCTACACACAAGTATGTTTTGAAGCCATTCCAAGAACTTTTATTTTTAGGCCTTTCTGAGCCACATCAAGCTCCTAGATCTAATTCTGGATCAACAGGTATCCTTCGTGGGTGACTGCCATCAGTTGCTTGACATAGTTGTTTGTCTGTTGGCCCCTCCAAAAGTGCAGGATGTCCAATAGGTCTAGAATCTTGGTTTTGGCAAGTCCAACTGCCCACTGCCTTGGTTGGTTAATTGGTTCGCCAAAGGGTCCTATACCCACAATCTCTAGATAAAATTTCTTGGCAAACTCCGGAAACTTGTCCATGTCCATCACATCGTGGTCTGAGTACAACAATTTCTCCATGTGGCCTAACATATTGCCTGTGATACGTACCTGTTACACATTATTTTGGTCACCTTAGTGATCAATTGGCAACATGTGTTAATGTTCTCTGAAAATATTAAAAGAAGACTTTCTCCATGAGAAAAGTGATTTGCTTTCCTCTTTGAAAAACCATATCAAGGAAGGTCATCGCACCCTGCTATATGCATGGGGTGAGACGATGCTTGATCGTCACACTCTGCCCTAAACCTGGACTGCGACATCATCGCATGTTGCTTGTGCATAGGGTGCGACGATGCTTAAAGCATAGGAAAAGTCAAATTTCACGAATGTTCTAGAAGGGAATCTTCTAGAAGATGAGGTGGCCTCCGATCGGTTTGGATCTTACTCGCTTCTATGATTTGGTGGGATCATCCTAATCTCCTTATCCATATCTCTTTCACACTATATAAAGAGGGATCTCTCATGGAAAAGGCTAAGGTTAAATAGGCTAAGATTTGTATGGAGAGTTTTACTTCAGATTATGCTTGAGAGCTTTGTTTTAGTTATTCAAGTCAGATTGCGGATCTTCTTCATTCAAGGCATTTGGAGCAAAGGTGTGTGTGTTGAAGCAAAGATCCATCGAAAGGGGACCTTGCAACATCAAGGCATGGGTTGTATTCTCCACTTTCTATTCATTTAATACAATAATACATTTCTTCCCTATATAAGCATCTCGTCTTCTATTGTATAATTCCTTGATCATATACATAGACTTCATTAGAATATATATATCTTTGTTNGGTTTGTGATTCTTGGACATGCTTACTATTATGCAAACCCAAGGAAGGAGCTACAAAGATGACACTAGTGAGGATCAAACATCATTTAAACGGTATGCCACTTGTACCTCACTAAACTAGTTCATATGATAATGAAGTATAAGGCGAAGTGTGTATTCTGTTCTTTTTTGTTCTAGTTTCCCGTGGAAGTTAGGGAGATTTGTTTGTGTCCACACTTATTGATTAATCCGATAACAAAATTGGCGACCATACTGGGGACATGACTTTATTTTGGTTTTTTGCCTCTTATTTTCTTTTAGCCTGCCTTCTTTTGGTCAAATTCATTCTCTGAGTCTGTGGGTGATCCATCTGGACTCCCTAGGTCTAAAGGTCTAGTGAGAGTTTTTGTCTTTCTTTCCATTTTTCTTTAGTTTCAGAGATCATCAAATTATACTATATATATAGATGGCGACGATCCTTTGACGTCACACTCTACGGGTGCAGACGAGTGAGACGATGTTGCACTGTACCCTATTGGCAGAATGCAATGACCCTAGATCGTTGCACTGTGCTCCATTGCAACCTGTGACGATTCCTGTAGGAATTGTTGGAGATAGCAAATTTTTCTTTTTTCTACCCAGTCTTGCCTCAATTGCCTAGGATGAACTTATGATACTAGTTAATGATTGATTCATAAGTTTGAAGCTTGCATTTGATTGATTTTCGGAAATTGAAAGTTTTATTTGTAAATTTTGCAAGTTTTGCTTTTGATTTTTTTCACAAGGGTATAATCTCTAGATCTTGGTCCTGAGTGCTTGTTTGACAAAGAATCCTTTATTTATTTGGAGTTTTGGATTGTTTTTACTTTTTGGATTGTTCATTGATATAGAGACATTTTTGTTTACATTTGACAAAAGGCTTTCCTATCATTTCATTTTTGTCTACATTATAGGTTTGATTTGGGAATCGTGTTGAGAGTGTGTTAATTTTCTTGGATTACACTTTCTTTTCTTCATTACATCTTTGATCTGATTTGAGAAAGAAAGAACTGAAGACATTCTTATTTTTAGTGATATTTCACAAGAAAATTGTTGCATTCACAATATTTGTTAAAAGAGAAAATTGGAAAATTTTGTAGCTTTTGATTATTTGGAATTTTGTTCATTCAAAAATTGAGAAAATGTGTTTCGTAGCTTTTGTATTTCAAAAAGAGATACCTTCTCCCTATTGTAATTAGAGTTCATCAAATTGAAATATTTCATAATCATCTCTTCTTGCATTTTATTGGGTCAGGGTCACATACATCATCAATTTCATTTCCATTTCCCTTTTGAGTAAACAACAACCTTTAAAATACAACGTAATTTTAAAATTTATTAGCAACTTTTATTTTCTAGAAATTCTCTTCACCAACATTAGCTACGATAGCGCTTTGGAATACGTTGTAAGGCACACTCTCCAAAGCATCAAAACACACAATATTATCTTGTGATAGGGAGAGTTCAAATCCACTTGCTACATTTTGTCCTGGGAAGCCTTTCTAACACAAGGGTCAATCACGAGGTCGCATTAGGACTAACAGAGTTACTCACCCTGCTTTGTTGGTCTTAGTGTAGAGATTGCGCGTATTATTGGGGGTCACTTGAGAAGAAAATCCTGTGGGGACCTTCTCGAGTTGATTTTGGGTTAGATACCCTGTCTTTGCGCTTGGATCAGACCGTCGACTATTTCCCTAGGCATCGTTGTCGTAATTGGTAACCTTAGTAGCCTATCTCTTTAGGGTCTTTACATGAGGTGACTGTGGAGGGGTAAGTCTTCACGGTACCTAGAATCGACGTTGGCCAAACTCACTCAGGCTCCTTGGAGGGTATACCCATGATTATGTGTGGGAGCTTGCACCTGGGTGTAAGTCCATTAAGTAGGTCGTCAACGTAACTTTTCCACCCGCTTTATCCCAGCCCCTTCTTGTCTTGATTTCGCTACGTTGCATTTCATCACCAACTAGTGACTTTGAAATAAGAAGGTTTGTTTGCATGCTTGATTTCTAGATTTTATTAATGAGTGTTGTTTCTTTCTCTAGTTGGCCATATATTTGTTTCATTCTTTATTTGGTGCAACCAACATCGGCCCTCACTGTTCACGTAGGATGCAAGGACTACCTCCAGAAGATCCGAAAGATTACATCCATTTTCTTCCCAATTCACCAGAGGGCTCCCTTGAAGGAGCAATCAATAATGTAGCCTATGAGATTGGAAGTTCTACTCCATTAGAGGATTCGATACTTCCTGTAAACCTGTTATTGAATCTTACATAAGATCCAATTTTTCTCTAACTAAATTCATTGGGAGAAATTGTTATTGAAGATCATACTAAAGTACCTACTGGATCTGACATAGAGTCTGGTGTAGACGATCCACCCTTTCAGAGAGAGTTGTTTAGAAACCCAGTTCACATTGCTGGAATTATTGATAAAATAACATTCCTGGCCTCACAAATGCCTATGAATTCCACTTCTTACACAATACCTTTAGATCATTTTACTGGCACGACTAGGAACTTCATCACAGTTTTAGACCAATTATTGATTGGTTCTCACTCGATTCTTCCTCTCCAGATTGCCAACTCTACCATGGTCTCACAAGCTACGCCTATTTCTACTGGAAATGTGATCATCACTCAATATCCTATTGGAACACCACTTCTGCTAGATCAAATCTGTCACTTCCCCCTGGGTATAACGCTTTGAATACTTCCATTGCTATCCCTACCCAGAATCTATCCGGAGGGTCTTATCTTTTTGTTCCTCCTAGGTATAATGCTGCTAGTCATTTTGTTCCTACACCTACCCAAGTTCTCTCCGGGGGCCTTACGTTCCTCCTCCACCTTCACCTGGAGGATCTAATTGTCTTGGCCCTAGTAGCTCCAATCTAGTTGGAGGCACCATTCATTTTGTCGCTTCTGGTTTTCAAATTCTTGTTGGAGGCCAACCTCAAGTTGGGGGGCAATCTCAAGTTGGGGGGCAACCTCAATTTGGGGGACAACCTCAAGTTGAGGGGCAACCTCAAGTTAGAGGCCATAACCTAGTTTATGGGCAAAGTATACCTGCATTACAATCTCAACCTTGGAATCTTCCTTTCCAAGGGAATCAACAACCATCTGGGGGGAAACATCCTCAAGTTAATTCTTTTGTACCCCCTAATCTCAGACATCCGTATCCAGGTTCTATGAATCCTACTTGGGGTCAAAATTTTCAGTCTAATGTTCCTTTCCAAGGGAGCATACCTAATCAACCAACCCCTGTTGGCTATTCGACTCAAAATCCTCCACAACTGAATCTGTTAGGACTATCAAACTATCTACAAACTGCTTATGGCCCTACTGGTATACCTACAAGACTTCCTCCTCAAAACTACCAGTTTCCTCAAGTGAATAGACAATTGCCTTTTCTTGCTACTTTGGATTTACCAGATTTATCTAGGATTTTGAATGATCCTCTTTTGCATTCTCCTTATTGGCTCATCATACCAGCCAAGTTACCATCTGACATTCCTAAGTTTGACAGTCGATCGGGAGAAGACCCAAATAATCACGACATGACATTCCATCTTTGGTGTTCGTCCAACTTATTGATGGATGACTCTATAAGATTACAAATTTTCCAATGAACTCTTACGGGTTCGACAACCAAATGGTATATTGAGTTACCACGAGGATTCTTTAATGACTTCAATACCCTAGCCATAGCCTTCTTAATGCATTACCAATTGCCAATTTGATATGAGACATGAACTGAAATTTTGAGTTCATTTAAACAATCCTCTTCCACTCATATTTCTAATCATATCCATGAGTGGAGGAGGAGAAGACGCTTAATCAAAGTTCCCCTTCCTGATCAACTATTGGCCGAGTGGTTTACCAAATCACTCATTGGTCCTATAGCTCGTGATGTTTCCATGGGTGGTGTCGTCACTGAAGAGCAGGCAATTAGTCGTGCTTAGTATCTGGATCTTGTTTATTCACAAATAGGCACACTCTATGAATTGATCCCTGATGCTCCTCGTCCATCCACAAATCCTACCCCAACACATCCAGTAGCTTCTCATGTTGCTGATGGTGTGATCGACACTTTTCATGTTGAGACTCAGTCTACACAAGCCAGTCATACCAATCCCAAGTCTACTACTTCTAATGTACAAAATACTCCTACCGGGAAACCTTATGAAGTTAATTTGGTTCAATATACACCTACCGGTAAAATCAAAATAAAAATAAAGGAAAGGGTAAGAATAAGGAGGACAAAAATAATAATCAACAATCTGAGAAACCCAAAATACATCTTGTTGATGACAAAGATAAGCATAAACTTCGTCATCCTTGCCTTATCTGTGGTGAGGATCATTATATGAAAGATTGTCCACGACGTGTTGAGGTCACTAAGTTCCTGCAAGGGACCGGGAAACCTCCTACACCTGTCATCCTGTCACAACCTTTTCCTTCTTAGCAACAGGCCCATTTGGTCATTCATGACCAACCTTCTCCCTCTACCACATCTTACGTACTTATGTGTACTGGTGGCTCCAATAAGAACGAAGTTGCAGTCACAACTCGAGCCAAAGATTACTCTCCTTTGAAAGAGAAAGTTGATGATTTACCACCTTCNTTGGTTCAACCTCCTCCCCCAACTTCACCTCCAAATGGTCCTCTTCATCTTGAATGATCGGGCCTCGATACAGTTCTTCGTCCTCCTCCCAAAGGTGTTGTTTGAAAGTCTTCATTTAATCCTCATGCACGTGCTACCCAAAACTACAGTATTGTAGAAGACCTTGCGCAAACACCCTCTGCGATGTTAGCTCTCGAAGTCCTTCAAAGTTGACCTACTCAACGGAAGGCGTTGTTAAAGGCTATTGGTGGAATTGATCCTACCAATACCAATTTGATAATCTTTGAATTGAAAGATCACTTCCTCAATAAATACTAAAGTGACATGGCATTCAATGTAACAAATCAACACACCATCTAATAAATTCCTTTAACTACCATTCAATTGCTTATAAAATGAAATGTTGCTACATCAAAATGAAATAACCAAGGGTGACGTCAACATTCTAGGGTCAACAGGTTAGGGTTAGTGTAGTTAGGGTTTCAGTTTTGAAATAAGTTTGAGAGTTTTTGGATGAAATCACTTCAACACTGGAGGGTTAGATCAGTGCCTTAGGGTTTAATGGAGTCAACAAGAAGGACACAGGAGTTGAAGGAGGATGACTAAAGACTAGAGGGAAGGGTTTTGAAGTGCTCCAATGGTAGGGCTTCAGAGACAAAACCCTAGGGGAGAGAGGCTCACTCCGGTGTTGCTAAAGCAAGGCCTCGTGCTCTCTCCTCCTTCTTTAGGTCAAATTGACAAAACAACTAGCTGAAGATAAAGCAAAGACAACCAAAACATGAGGGTTTGAAGAGGCAAGGTGTTGCTACAACAAGGCCTTTTCAGCAAACCCTAGAATGGTACGACCCTAGTGTAGAAGAACTAGGCCGAGGACGTCTCACTCTCTTTGGCTTCTGGATAATATGGCTAGCTCAGGGAGAAGAAGAAATGAGAGTGTAGCTATGGCTAGGCTCTCTCTTCCTTCTTCAATGGCTGAAAACTTCTCTATCAGGGGACATGAGACAAGGACCAATTAAATGTGCTTGTCACCTAGGGTTTTGATTCAACAAATTTATAAGTAATATGCAAGAAATTTAGACTACAACCATTCAATAAGAAGTTTTGCAGAGAAAACACTTACAATTCATGAAGAAATAACCATGCAAACCCTAGTTGTAACACCTTCCTTCAAGAGAAACACCATAAATGCCAAAAAAGTCTTCCTTCAAGAAAAACACCATAAATGCCAAAAAAGTCTTCCTTCAACAAGCGCACCTCTCTTAAATCAACCAAAAACCCAAATAGGGCGCTAAAATCAGACCTCACTAAAGAGTGAGTGATGAATGATGCTAAAACTCCTCAATATATACTGTATCAATGACCTAAGTTAACTTTTAGGTCATAAAAAGGCCGACAAGGCCGTAATATAATGACCTAAGTTAACTTTTAGGTCATAAAAAGGCCGACAAGGCCATAATATTGTTTTTACATTAAATTGTCAAATTAAAACCCTAATTGAGCTGTAAAAAAGGTAAAATCCCCTTCAAGGGAGGCACTATCCCCTTCTAGGGCAAATGAGACATCCAGGAGCAAAATGTTAGCCCCCCAGGGGCCTCTCCAACATGCCACACGTGCCACTGCTGCCCAGTCTACCTCCAAAAATGTCCATGAAGCTGGATGACATCGTGGTGAATATGGGGATGTCCTGAGCCTTCCATGGCTAGCGTTCCACTGAAAAGGGGTCATTCCCCCTAGGCCGGGCTCTGCCAAAGTGCCTCTAATGGAACGTCCTCTTCTTCTCCGGTGCAAAACCCTGATAAACCACTATCCTATCTCTGCCCCCTGATGGGGTCTCAGAATCCATCTGGTGGGATCTTCAACCCCATGGAGGTCCGAACTGATCATCTCCCCATGTGTATCGGTCCAAATGGTACATGTCCGTCAGGCATGGTCCTGCACATCAAAGGTTACACCCTCCATGGGCTCATCAGTCATCAGGATCATAGCAATCTTAATCACATTTCATCATCAATATTATCAAACATATGCATAAGACCCTAATACATCAGTCAATAGCTCAAAGACATTACAAAAACCTACAATACAAGACTGGAGAAAAAGACAAGACGTCCTATTGGGATAGTATCCACAGGAAAAGGAAAGTTTCCAGGAGGACTTTATCCAAGCCATGTAAGTGAGGTGATGTGGCTAGGGGATGTCTAGACATGTGGGTGAAGTGAGAGCCAAGGATGCATAATGTTATCTGTGGGTGCCTTTGTAGAAGGCGAGCTGTACCTGTCATGGATGCATTTTTCCAAGCCCGTTCTTGCCTTTATNCCCTTGGCCATGCAACCAAAGATCACTACCCTGGCGTGGTAACCAGATGGTGGCAATGTCATACTACTAGGTACCCATGAACCTAATAGGCTAGCTCGTGATGAGACCCCCTATCCTCTGACTAGGTCTTGTTTCTTATTTTCCTGGTCCCTCTTGTTTCTTGCTGAGAGGGTTTTTATTGCCTTCTCAGGGATCCCTGGGCGAAGCATCTCGAGGTTTCATTTTTAGGCTTTTATCTTTTACCAACTACTTTTACCTTCTGGGCCTTTAGCCCCTTCTTCCCACGAGATAAGGTGCAACCCTGCAAACAGGTCAATCCAATGCTCGGACAAGGGGAATGGGATAAATGAGCAGGAGATAATATGAAATAGTGGTTCTATGATGGAAGCAGATGATGGCTTCTCAGAAATCCCCCTAGTGGCAAACCAAGACCTATGGGCATAGGCTTGCTAGGGCTCCCTGTCAATCTCCCCAAGCATGGTCAAGTGGGATAATGTAAGATCCAAGCAGTTGTCAGAGATAAAAGGAATCAGATGCATATATTT
>JASDQU010688905.1:34681-53366 GCA_032191745.1 Picea mariana
TATATATATATATATATATATATATATATATAATAGACGCTTCGCTCCCGAGGATTTTTTGAAAATGATGCTCCCGACGCTTCGCTTCCTAAAAACACTCTTGCTTCGCTCCGTGCTCTGGCAACATTGGTTTGGTGGAAACATTATGGTGGAAAGCTTCTAGATCTGCATAAACTTGTCGTTCAAGTGCTTGGTCAAACTCGCAGTTCTTCAAAGTGTGAGCACAATTGGAGTGTCTTTGAAAAGATACACTCCAAGAAGCGCAATAGGTTAGAAATGTTAAAAAATGCAACAATCAAAATTTAAATTGTTTTTATATATTTTTTTAATTTTAATCTTTACAATTTAGTATTTACTATTTATTTACCATCACTAACTATAGCTCTCAATGTTCATACAGGTTAGGTACCCAACGCCTTAATGACTTGGTATATGTCTACTATAATCTAAGGTTGTGGGTGAAGCAACTTGACAAAGAACCTGACATAGAAGCCATTTCATTGGATAACATTAACACCACCAATCAGTGGAGGGCGGATATTTAGGAGCCTGAGATGGAGGAGGCCCCCGAGTGGTTGGAGGAGCATGCAAATGATGTGAGGGAGAAGGGGACAACAGAGGAGGAGGAGGAGGACGATGTTTCACTTTCAGTGGATACAGAGGCTGAGGAGGAGATTGGACTTCCAGTGGATCCAATGCCACCACCACCTCCACGGAGAGCCATACTTGGAGTTGGACTTGGGTCCGTTGGGACTGGGAGGAGGCAACACACTTTTTCTGCCACCTCGTCCCCATCACTTACCACCTCAGATGGAGCATCTGGAGCTTCCACTCCAAGCTCATCTAGAGTACCTCCACGACCACCTACTGCTTCCAGAGGAAAAGTGGTGCCCTTTACCTGTAAAAGGGCTAGAGTAACAACTGCAGCACGACCTAGAGGGAATCAATGATTTGGATTCCTATAATCTATCATTTTCATTTTATCATGTACTATTTAGTATCTATATGCCTCATGATGATTCATCTCATGAGATACATTTATTTTGATCATTTGATGTGATTTTGTATCTATTATCATCCTATCAGAAACATGTTTCAGAATTTTCAGTTTAGTAACGATATGTGACCACTTGACATCTTATGCATCTTATTTATTGGTTGTATTTTAATATTTATGTAGCAATGTGTTTATTTGATGTTGTTGTTGCTTTACAATTTTAAAAAATTGAAAAAAATGAGTGTTTTTGTATTTTTTTGAAGTCTTGCGACATTTTCCGAGATATTCTGATATTTTCCGTCGATGTCTCCGAGAAGTTACATTCCGGACCCTCACCGACACTTTCCTTGACACGACATATACATCACTGGTCAAACCTCGAGAAGGTTATTGTAATCTTATTGTCTAAATAGGCTCAAAATAAATTATTATTTTATTGTTATCCTTATTGTAAAAGTCAAAACGTCCCTTCTTAGGATTGCATATTTTTGGGAGTCAAGTTATTTGTATAAATAGAGGTCGAGTTCCTCTCATTTTTATACACACACAACTCGCCTTCTCTTGTGTATTTGTAGCATAGCAAAGGAGGTCTAGCACAGGAGGTCTTGGTTTCTTGGTCTTTGTTATCTCGGTCTTGGTCTATTTGAGGAGAGCTATAACGTGACATTGTACTGGTTGAAGGAATCTATACTAAGGAATTGTTTGATGGGTTTTCTCCCCCACAAGAGTTTCCCAGGATATATCTTGTGTTCTATGATTGTTTATCTTTTATTGATCCTATTACATGCAATTGTTAATGAATATTAAAGAAGATAATTGTAACTTCTAAAATTACAACATGGTATTAGAGCAGGCCTAAATATAGGACAGTTCGTAGATCTAGAAGACAAAAGGAGCCGTTTTTCTTGATAGAAGTGGTTGTTATACAAGACAAGACCACTTGCAAGTGTGCCCTAGTGGAGCGCATATTTTCTCTAGATCAGATCTCCAGAATCCAAAATTTTTGATTTAGGGGCAGGATGACTACCAGAACCAAGATTGATGAGAAGCTGGAGGGAGCTGACAACTTAAGAGTCTGGAGGTAGAGAGTATCCCTCCTCCTAGAAGAACATGATATAGATAATTTCACTAAAGAAGAGGTTTTAGAACCAGAGGGAGATGAGGCTAAAGCAAAGCACAAGAAGGATGTGGTCAAAGCAAAGAGGATAATTGCAGACTCCATTAAGGACCATGAATCAAGTGATGAGGATTATGTTCTTATCTCAGACTGCAAAAGAAGATGAATCAAGTGATGAGGAGTATGTTCTTATCTCATCCCTTACAAGAATTGTCACTCATGGAAGTGACATTTGGCTGGTGGGCAATGGTGCTCCCAAGCACATGACATGTTATAAAGACTCATTGTCTAACCTTACCCATAAGGATTCACCACACAAGGTGAAATTGGGAGATGACTATAAGTATTTGATCAAAGGAGTAGGAGAAGTCTCCTACAAGTTAGACTCAGGAAAGCCAATGAAGATGAAGGAAGTTCTCTGTGTTATTGGATTGAAGAAGAACCTTCTCTCGATTTCAACATTGGATGAGAAGGGTTACATAGTTTCATTTGTTGAAGGACAAGTTCTTATGTGGCCTAGAGGGAAGACTTTTGATGATGTTGTGGTGATTGGAGTTCAAGAGGGAGGACTCTACAAATTGAAAGGGCAATCAGATTCAACATTTATTCACGACACGAATCCCAGTGAATTATGGCATAGGATATTTTCTCACCTACATTACAAGGCCCTACCGAGTGTGAGCAATATGGTGACGGGACTACCAGAGATCCAGGCAAAACCAAACGGAGTGTGAAAAGGTTGCGCACAAGGCAAGAACGTGAAGCACTCCTTTCCTAACAGTGCTAACAAAGCCAAAAGAGTATTGTACATCGTGCACTCGGATGTGTGTGGATCAATGTCAGTAACTTCACTAAGCGGGTATGTATATTATGTGTCTTTTATTGATGATTACTCATGTAAAACTTGGATCTCTTTGTTGAAGGTAAAGAATGAAGTGTTTGGAAAATTCAAAGAATTTAAGTCACTGGTAGAAAATTTGACAGAGTGGAAGATAAAGACCTTGCGATCAGATAATGGAGGAGAATTCACTTCAGAGGAATTCAAAGAATATTGCAAGGAAGTTGGGATTAAGAGGGAGCTTTCTACTCCCTACAATCCTCAACAGAATGGAGTAGCAAAAAGGAAGAATCAGACGATCATGGAAGCAATGAAGGCTATGATCCATGATCAAGATCTACCTATGCATCTGTGGGCAGAAGCAACAAAGACTGCAGTGTACGTGTAGAACATAAGTCCCCACAAAGTACTTGAAAACAAGACACCAGGGGAGATGTTTTCAGGAGAGAAGTCGGAAGTCAGCCATCTAAGGATATTTGGTTTCCCCGTATTTGTGCATGTCCCCAAGGAAAAGAGGACAAAATTGGATCCATCCGGAAAGAATGGCATATTTGTTGGTTACAGTGACACATTGAAGGCATACAAGATATATATTCCTGGTCACCGAAAAGTTGAGATTAGTTGAGATATCACCTTCGATAAGAGTGCATCTTTCAAAAAATCAAAATAGGACTGTGCAAAAGAGGTTCATGAGGAGGAGAATGAAGTTACTAGAGTTCTAGAGGTAGAAGCAGTTGACCCAGAGGAAGTCATTCATGAGGATAATGACATGGTAGAACCTCAGAGGCCAGCAGAGATGCTCTCTCGCAAGAGAAGACCAGCTTGGGCACAAGAGCTCATTAGATATGCAGAAAGATATGGTTCCCCAAAAAAATATCTCAGGGAAAGTAAGAAGCCAAAATCGCATTCCATCTATGTGGTGTGTTTGTGTGATATCATGGATACATAACCGTCCAATTATGAAGAAGCTGCAAAAAATAGGGTATGGAAGGATGCCATGGAGGAGGAATATCAATACATAGTAAAGAATGATGTCTAGGATGTGGTCTGCAGACCAAAGGAGAAATCAACAGTAAGTTCAAAATGGATCTACAAAACGAAACATGTAGCTGATGGAAGTATTGAAAAGTATAAGGCTATATTTGTGGCTTGAGGATTCTCTCAAAAGGAGGGCATTGACTATGAGGAGACATTTTCTCCCGTGGCGAGATATACCTCGATCAGGACTATACTTTCCTTGGCCGCAATAATGAAATGCAAGGTGCATCAGATGGATGTGAAGACAACCTTCTTGAATGGTGAAATAAAAGAGGAAGTATATGTGGAGCATCCACAAGGGTTCGAGGTACATGATAGGGAGACGCATGTGGGCATATTGAAGAAGGATTTATATGGATTAAAGTAGGCACCTAGAGCATGGTATGGCAGGATCGATAGTTTTCTGACGAGCTTGGGATTTATAAAGAGCAGTGCAGATCCTAACCTTTACTTTAAGGATGTGGATGATGGTCCGGTAATACTAGTGTTGTATGTGGATGACCTATTTCTAACAGGTGTGGAAAAGCTCATCTCAGAGTGTAAGAAAAAATTGGTTGTTGAGTTTGGGATGAAAGATCTCGGGATGATGCATTACTTTTTGGGTCTCAAGGTATGGTAGAGACAGGATGAGATCTTTCTGAATCAAGGGAAGTATGCAATGGAAATCCTGAAGAGATTTGAGATGTTGGATTGCAAGGAAATGGCTACATCTATGGTATGAAATCTAAAGTTGTTGCAGGATACAACTTCATAGACTGTGGATGTTACTTTATATGGACAGATGGTGGGTTCATTGATGTACTTGATGAACATGAGCCCAAATATATGTTTTGATGTGAACATCCCGAGTCAGCATATGGAGCAGCCCATGCAGGTTCATTTGGTCGCAACAAAACATGTGATAAGGTACCTTAAGGGTACATTAGATTATGGTTTCAGGTATGTGACATACCATGAGTTCAGGTTATATGGATATTCAAATTCAGACTGGGTCGACAGTATTCTTGATCGGAAGAGTACTTCTACATATTGCTTCAATCTAGGCTACAGTATGGTTTCGTGGAGTGGCAGGAAGCAATCATGTGTAGCATTCAGTACAGTTGAGGCTAAATATGTGGAAGCAAGTGAAACTTGTAGAGAAGCAGTGTGGCTTTAAAAGATGTTGTCTGGGTTATTTGGTTTCAAATTGGAGGTGACCTGCATTTGGTGTGACAACCAGAGTTGCATGAAGTTGTCAGAGAATCCGGTGTTCCATGACAGGTCAAAGCATATCGAGAACAAATATCACTATATCAAGGATATGGTGTAGAGGGGAGTAATGAGGCCCCAGTACATGACTATTGAGGAGCAGGTTGTGAACGTATTGACCAAGCCATAGTCGAGGATGAAGTTCAAGCACTTCAGGGACAAGCTTGGCATGGTCCCTGTTATCCCCGACTTTTAGGGATAACTAGGAGATCATGTATTGAGGCCCACAGGTCCTAGACATGGAGTACCAAGAGCAGGATTGACTTTAGCATGGCCCTGGAGGGCCCACCTTTTCTTTCTTCCAGCATCTCTATCTTGTCAGGAGCAACAACATCCACCACCATCGGCTTGGTCCTATGTCGGAGATGGTTCTTGCTCCATGAGGTAATTAGTCTAGGTATCATGGTATGTGTCACTTTCATAATCAAAACCCTTGAATGTGTGCATCTGATTCCTTTTATTTCTAACTATTGCTTGGATCTTACACTTTCCCACTTGACCATGTCTGGGGGGATTGACAGGATGCCCTAGTAAGCTTGTGTCTATAGGTTTTGGTTTTCCACTGGGGGGATTTATGAAAATCCATCGTCCACTCCCATCACAACACCACTTTTTCATCTTGTTTCCTGCTCATTTATCCCATTCCACTTGTCCGGGCACTGGGTCGACCTAGTTTTTAGGATTGCACCTTATCTCGTGGGAAGAAGGGGATAAAGGCCCAGAAGGTAAAATCAAGATGGTAAAAGATAAAAGCCTAAGAATAAAACCTCGAGATTCTTCGCCCAAGGATCCCTGAGAAAGCAATTAAAGGCTTCTCAGCAAGAAAAAAGAGGGACCCAAAAAAGTAATAAAATAAGACTTAACCAAAGGATAGGGGGTCTCATCACGAGGTAGCCTATTAGGTCCATGGGTACCTAGCAGTATGACATTGCCACCAGTTGGTTACCATGCCTGAGCAATGACTCTTGGTTTCATGTCCAAGGGAAAGGGGGTCTCATCATGAGCCAACCTTCTCATTTTTGTGAAAGTACTTGTGGGTAACGCTGTCACCACTGGTCACCATGCCAGGGCAGTGTCCCCTGATTAGCTCTTGAACAAAATAACAATAAAAAATGAAAGAATAAAAAGAATAAGAATAAAAGGCAAGAATGGGCTTGGAAAAATTGCATCCAGGATAGGTACAACTCGCCTTCTACAAAGGCACCCATAGGTAACGTTTATTGCATCCTTGACCCTCATTGCACCCAGATGCTTGGACATCCCCTGACCACATCGCCCACTTACATGGCTTGGATGAGGTCTCTTCCCATAACTCTCATTTTCCAGTGGACACTAGTCCAATAAGATGACTTGTCCTTTTCTTCAAACTTGTATTGCAGGCTTGTGTAATATCTTTGAGATTTTGACTAATATATTAGGTATTTTATGCACGTGTTTAATAATATTGATGATGAGATGTGCTTAACATTGCTACGATCCCTGTGACTGATGAGCCCATGGAGGGCGTAGCTATTGATGTGCAGGACCATGCCCGACAAACAAGTACCATTTTGGATTGGTACACATGGGGAGATGATTAGTTTGGACCTCCATGGGGCTGAAGAGCCCACCAGGTGGATGTTGAGACCCCATCAGGGGGCAGAGACATGACATAAATGGATCAGGGGCTTTGCACCGGAGAAGAGGAGGACTTTCTACCAGAGGAACCTTGGTAGAGCTTGACCTAGGGGGATTGGCCCTTTTTCACTGGAACATTGGCCTTGGAAGGCCCAAGACGTCACCCATGATGACCATGACATCATCCAGCCTTATGGACATCTTGGGAGGTAGATTGGGCAGTATTGGCACATGTGGCAGGTTGGAGAAGCCCAAGGAGGGCTAACGTTTTGCTCCAGGATGCTCCATTTGCCCTAAAAGGGGATAACATCTCCTTTAGAGGGGCTTGATGTCTCTTTTCAACTTATTTAGTGTTTTAATTTGACATTTTAATGTAAAAACAATATGATTTAGTATTTTGGCCTTGTCGAACTTTTTTTTCATGACCTAAAATGTAAAATTAGGTCATGGTACTGTATAAATGAAGGATTTATACCTTCATTTTTGGATCATCTCACACTCACTCATAGTGAGGTCTGAAATTTTCTCCCTCTCTTGGGTTATTGGCTGAATTTGTGAGGCGCACTTGCTGAAGGAAGACTTTTTTGGCATATTTTGGCATTTCTCTTAATGGAAGGTGTTACAACTAGGGTTTGCAATGCTTTTCCTAGTGATATGTAAGTATATTTCTGCAAAAATTCTTGATTGAATGGCTGCATTACTTATTTCTTGCATATATTTATAATTTTGCTGAATAAACCCTAGGTGACAAGCACACAAGTAGGTCCTTGTCTCATGTCCCCATTGAGAGATTTTTTTGATTTTTTGATTTTTTTTTCTAGCCATTATTTGAAGAAGGAGAGAGCCTAGCCGTAGCTACACTCTCATTCTCTCTTTCCTTTTGCTAGCCGTACTATTTACAAGATGAGAAGAAGGAGACGCCTTAATGCCTAGGTCATCTACACTTTGGGTCAATTTTTCTAGGGTTTGCTGGTAGAGCCTTGCTGTAGCAACACTTTGCTTCATCAAACCCTCTTGTCTTGGTTTATGCTATCTCTTCAGCTAGCCTTAATTTCCATTGAGTTAAGGAAGGAGGAGAGACCACTAAGGCCTAGTTCCCCTACACGAAGGTGAGCCTCTCTCCCTTAGGGTTTTGACTTTGAGGCCTTGATCTAGCAACACCTCAAAGCTTCTCCCTCTAGTCCTTAGCCATACTATCCTGATCCTTCAGCTCTTACGTCCTTCACTTTTGAATCCATTAAACCCTAAGGCATTGATCTAAAAGACCTCTTTCTTTGAAGTGAACTTGATCACAACCATCTTCAAAACCTTGAATCAAATCTTGACTACTAACCCTAGCCTAGGAACTAACTTAACTAACCTGTTGTTTCCATCATCTTTATCTATAATATCATTGGTGCAACTAACACATTTTCTTTATAAGCAATTGAATGGTGATTAAAGGCATTAATTGAATGAACTATTGATTTGTTGCATTGAATGCCATATTGTTTCAGGATTTATTGAAGAAGTGACATAATTTTCATTGCTATTTTATAAACATTGACTTCGTCAATATTTATTATCAAATTGCTTACATGTGTATCAGATAGTCATTGATTTATATGAAGTACTAACCCATTGATCAAGCTTGCATATATCAGTTTTTTGTTGCTTTGTCTCAGGCAGGTGTATCTCTTTGGGGGTTTTACTTTATTATTGGCTGTTTAGCCGGACTATCTGCTCGGTGGTGACTTGTGAGGGGGAAAATTATCCTTGTCTTATAATCCTTTGCCTTCTCAAAACCCCAGGTCACTGGGGACGTCTCCCCTGGGCCTTAAAACCCTAAATAGAAAGAACCATCCCATTTTTGTGACATTGGGTGGGATTAGTTCCTGTTACGCCAATTTGACTCTCCAACCTTTACCCTTTATTCCTTGCTACAAACTGCGCGATAACATTTTGGCACCATTGTCGGGGAACATTTAGTCAAACCTTCCTCAAGATGACACTTTTCGGTAAGCCTTGCCTCTAGAGTATTTATCTTACAAGCTTACCTAGCAAATACACTAAGGGTGTGTTCCCTTTTCTTTCTTTGATAGTTTCAAGTAAACTATCTGGCGACTCCACAAACTACAAGGAGGTACAATAATCCTCCTCTATCCTTTAGAAGAAAGCCTCCCCAAAACTCTCCTGTTGTAAAATCACTTTTTCGAGGTAATCTTCCTTTAAGAAACATGTCTAGTTCTTAGACCGCTATGACGAACCCAGCTAACAACCAAAGACAATGGTCATCTACTCTTTTCTGACCACTAGACATGTCAGCCATACTAGGCTACCCTAGGCAAATGCCACCTAAGTATGAAAAGTGGTTGATTAAGTTTACCGATACTGATGCAATCAGTACCGAAGAGCACATGAGAAACTTTTGGGCATTTTCCTAGCTTCACTTCGTTAGTGATGATGCTAAAGACTTGGTCATGAAGTTGTTCTCTACTACCCTCCTTGATGCCTCAAGGCATTGGTACCTAAGCCTTCCAGACGGTGGTATTAAAACTATGAACAAACTAGAGGAAGCCTTTCTCAAGAGATGGAGCATCAAGGAAGACCCTAACATGCTCCTTACCAGGTTGAACTCCCTTTGGAAACATGATAATGAATCTATTCGGGAATTCCCATACTAGGTTTGAAACATTGCTGCAAAAGATCCCTGCAAGCCATCATCCAAAAAGTGATTATCTTGTCCATATTTACACCAAGTCCTTTGCTGGCCAATTAGGTTATCTTCTCAGGGACAAAAACCCTCGGTCGATCTAAGAAGCTCAAGAGTTAGCCACTAAAATCGAGGGCATCCTCCTTTCATGCAAGATTGATCCTTTTGCAAATCCAAGGGTCAAAGTGGACACCAAACCAAAGATAGTCCACAATACCAAACCTACCTCATACCTTTGTTCCAGTATTGCAAAATTACAAGCTTCAATGGATGGTATCATAAAGAATCAGGAACTAATGATAAGTAGGATTGTCAACCTGGGGAGATCCCAGAGCCAAGCCCCTAGGGTCCCGTACAAAGGGAAACTTCAAAAGGGGAACTAATTTTATAAACCAAAGAATGAGCAAGAAGTTCCAAACACCTTAGGTCCTACAAACGTTGTGGATGAAAACCCTTGGTGCTTGGAATGCAGTGAATCACACTGGGAGCATGAATGTCCTTACATTAACGATGGGCATCAACAAGTGAACAACATAGGCCAACTCATGGAAGGCCCTCAAATAAATATCACCATTGCAGAGCATCAAGAGGGCATGAAAGAAGCAGCTAGATTGGATAGAATGGTGGTAATAAACAATCTAGACTAGGAATCAAAAGCAAAATTGAAGAAACAAGAGTTCCAGGTGTATAGAAGAAAGAAACCGAGCCAACCTACCGCTGAACAAAAAACCCCCCCATCCTTGGATGTGCTCCTTCCTAAAACATCCAAGACTGAAAGGGTGGACTTGAATTTTGACTTCGAAGGGGCATTATCCAAGATGCATGTAACTATCCCTTTGAAAGAAGTCATTAAGGTACCATCTGTCAAAGAATGTTTTGACAATTTCTTTCAAGGATCAGATGGACCCATGGACCCTGCTATCATGTTGCAAGCTAATCACTTCAGGGTCCAATATGACGAACATCCCCCTTTCTTCATGACCTTGATAATGAATAATAAGAACCTCAACAACTGCATGCTGGATACAGGGGTCAGTGCCAACATGATGTCCCTCAAGGTCATGCAACAATTAGGGTTGAAAGTCACATGACCTTACAGGAATGTGTGTGGCTTTGAATCTAAAGCCATACCCACAGATGGGGTAGTTGAAAATGTGGAAGTTTGCCTTAAGGAGTACCGTGAGAAAGTAATCCATATTGACATTGTAATAGTTGATGTCCCATATGTGTGGGGAATCTTGTTGTCTAGGAAATTTTCTTCAATGTTGGGTGGCACCCTTGAGATGAACCTCACCTTTGTGGGATTACCTTTAAAAAATGGAATAATAGGCTGTCTCCTAAATGTTCTAGTAACCGAAAACCATGTGCAAGAAATTGGTCACCCCGTCAAAAATGACAAGGCACATGATGAGATCATACAAACTCTTCATAAGTATTTTCCAGAAGGTATGCCTTTCACAACAGAAGAAGAATTTGATAAGATTAAATGGCCCAAGAAGGAAGAATACCAACAACTCCTATACAAATTCAAAGACAAGGAAACTGAGACTGTGAAAATACTAAAAAGACCAAAAGACGATGTACAGATTCATCCGTCCCAGCAGGAAGTATTTACAGCAGAAGCCCATCCTCCTCCCTTTGCACAATACACTAGGGTCGTCCAAGGGACAACCAAGTACAAGATCACGAAGTAGAAGGAAGGATATGTAGTGTGGATGTGGGATACCCAGAAGGGAGAGCCAACTAATGTCAAAGGAAGCACTCAGTCATGGCTCATACCATTCAAAGTTGGAAGCGAATCAGTGGATGACTCCTACTATTTGTCCACTTTGGAAGGAAGAAGGCGCCTGTTGCCATCCTAATACACACTTGCAAATGTGAGCTAAGTCCGACTCACTTAGTGTGTCCTTGGAGGCACAATGCCTAGGTTCACAGCCCACACTGTCACTTTGATCGGAACCTCTTCCGTCTAGGATTACTCCTAGGGAAGCCAAGGGGGGTAGTCCCTAGTTTCTATATTAGTTTTAGAGTTAAGTTCTAGGAGTTAGTTTTAATTTGTTAAGGCTTGGGGGATTCTAACCTAAGATGCACAAGCAACAATTCAAGATGCAAGGGTTAGTATGTGTAAGCAAGACCTTTTCCTAAGGAAACTAAGACTAGTGTCTAAGATTAGGCAAGGCGTTAACTAAATTTTAAGGGGGTTTCTTTACAAGTATGATTACAATATTACTTACAAAAGAATAACTTAATCAAATAAATACTAGATACAATATTTACAATTAGAAAATGCTAGAATACAACAAACAAGCTAACCACTTTACTTATTATGTGTGCAGGATACCAGAAGATCAAAGCATCATACTACATCTATGAGATCATCATCAATACATCATAAAAGAAGATTTAAGAGTTTTAAGCACAAGTATTATGAAGATGAAGGAGACCCACTCTTAGTTATTAAACCCACAAAGTATTTGAGAGTTTGTTAGTACAAGGTTGGATTATTAAGGTTTATTAAGATTTACCAAGTTTTAGTTACCTTTATTAAGCTTTCACCAAAGCTTCCTCCCCCTATTGCCAAATGACTGTTGGATGCTCAATAAGTGTTGCCACCCTATCTTCGCAGGTCAGCCCGAAATATTGAGTTCTCACGGAAAGGATGCTCCGCGCCACGAGACTATCCCCGGACTAATCACCTTCCGTTGTCCCTCAATCCCCGTTTTAGATGGTGAAGATGGTGGTCTAAGGTACTCTAAATATTCTATTAAGTTATTATATGAATTAGGTAGACTTTTAGGAGTGTTTTAGAGTGTTTTGAGAGTTTTATGACAATTTTAAAAGGTGATTTAGTGATTTGGCCGAAACTCACTTCAGCCTAAAAATGTGTTGATTAAGTGTATGAGATTAAGAGAATTAACACATATATGCTATGTGAGAGCAAGTCACTTGATTGCACAATTAGATAGATTGCAAAGTAAAGAAACAAAGTACAAGGGCAAGAACAACTTGCCAACAGAATGAAAAGAGAAACACACTTATCTTATGATTGAGAGCATTTAAGACATGAGCATTAAGTGTGGGAAAGAAACAGATTTAAGTGTTTTCCTACTTATAAACTTATCAATGAGACTACTTCACACATGTGGCAAATGGCCTTAGAGATCAAGCATGAAAGAAAATCACCATCTACTTATTGAAGCAACTAAACATTAAGGATTATAGATCTAAGCATGTAAAATAAAGATAAAGTCTTGATGTAAACTAAGCATGCATGAGATCTAGTTAAGTTGATTATGATGCCCAATAGGCTTAATCTAGAGTTTTATTAAGTGTTAGATCTAGATCTAGAATATTAAAACCCTAACCTTACCTTTTGGGGTATTCCTCTCCCAAATAGGTAGGAAATTAATTAGCTTGCTTAAATTAGAAGAATATTTAGAAAAAAGAGAGAGGCAAGCAAACAAGAAAAGGAAGCAAGAAAGAGGCAAGCAAATGGAAGAAGCAAACAAGCAAACCAAACAAAATCTTAATCCCCACGTCCTAGGGTTTGGGAGATGCCTTTCATCTCACAAACCCCCACGTCTTAGCTAAAAAAGGTAAAAAACAAGGAAGAAAAAGAAATATCGAAGTAAACCCTAGCTACCCCAAGGCTCACACATGGGAGGAGGCCGTACCACTCCTCCCACAACTATGAGCCACTAACAAGCAAGCAAGAAGGAGAATAAATGAAGAAAAATACTTAGAAGTTGAATAAGGAAGTTGAGAAATAACTACCAATCCCTTTGATGGGTCTTTGAGTGTTGTGTGGATGCCTTTGGGTAGCCAAAACCCCTCTCAACTAGATCTGAACCTGCAAAAACCAGCAAGGTTTCCCTTTCTAGGAGTGCTACACACAACAATACAAATGGAGGAAAAAATTTGCTTTTTGGGGAAAAACTTTTCCTTGAATTGTTTTTGGAAAAATGTATATTATGATGACCATACAAATATATTATGCTAGCTAAAAAATGGATTGCAAATAAATATAAGGAGAAAGAGCAATAGAAGAAGATTGCTTGGAGTGTATGAAAATCTCAAAGGGGGACTCTTCCAAGAGGCATCCCTAATGAAACCCTTGAAGTTCAACCTACAAAACCTAACACAATAGCATGTATACAATGGATAATATGGAGGGTTAAACTAATAAAGTGAAATACTTGCACTCTATCTAGCTAACCACATATATAGATCTACAAGACTACTCTTTGCAAGATCTACTCAAATAAAATACTTTACCTAAGATCCATTCATGCAACCACCATATCAAATTGAAACAAATTTACCTCATGTGTTGTAAGAACCAAAATACTTATAGTGTTATCGCTCGGTAAATTCCCAGAGGTTGTTAGGGTAGAAGAAATTTACCAGAGGTAACTTTATCCAACCACTTCAAAACTGGGATATAGCCCTGCCAGTTTCAGAGAGGGATCTCTCTGTAAGATTTAGATATGTTTTAAGTTCAAAATATTAGGCTAGTTAAGTAGAGTAAGATCGAATGGTTTGTTTTTTCTTTATAAAATTGGTCAAAAGAGAGTTTACACATCCACTAGGCTATGGGGTATGTATTATAAGGATAGAGATCTAAACAGGAACTAAAAGATTCTTTTCACAAGGCAAGATAATGCATTCATTGGATTCTTTAGCAGCAAAGTGATGGATAGCAGAAAATATGAGAATGCCAATTAAAGTAAAGAAACATTTAAGAATTTCTTCACTGTAATATCAAAAGATAAACATTAAGATCTATAAAGTCGGAGACAAGGTATACAAAGATAAATCCTGCAACATGCACTACTTTTAAAAGATCAGATTAGAAAACAATATGACAACTAAGTGAGAAAAACATTTAACACAGAAATATAAACATCACCAATGAAAAACACGTGAGAATCCTGTGAAACGTCCCTTTGTATTACTGGAAGATCTCTTGATAAACAATTACAGTCTTTTTTGGCTTACAGGGCATAAAGATCAACCCTTCATACTTCAAAGTTTGGAGTATTTATAATCAAAAATTACATACGATCCTGTCATTAAAGATCAGGACATGGCAGATTCTAAATTTAACCAACTAACTCAACAAGATACAAAAATTCAGGAACTGTTGATGATGTGTTGAACTCTTCATGCTGATTTCTGGGAAAACCGTTGGTGAGTCATCTGCACAACTTCGTCTGACCGGATTGTTGACAGGGATTGGACACCTCATCGCCTACTCGATCAGATTGCATAGCTCTTCCCACAGAAGATGCCTGGGAATGATGACTTTGAGTAGTCTTTGGTATATTTCATCCATCTTTGTGTACTTGGGAAAATTTGGCTTGACGATGAAAATATACTGGATCTTGTGCTATATGCTGATGTCTGGCTGCAAGGTTTCTAAGAACACCTTACCCATTGTGCTGCCCTGTATTCCCAAAAATTTCAAAGTATCTTTGGCCACTGTGGCCAACCTCTGTTTATAATTAGGAAGGGTCATTAACTTGTCATTTAAGACCCTTAAACCAGGGATACCTTTCTTCTGTAGAGCTTCGATTTTACCAAAAAAATTTTGCACTCCTGTGTCCATAGTTTGGACCTTCTCCTCCAACTGTAGCATTAGTCCTCTTTTGGTCAGAACCCTCTTGACCTCGAGGATGGTTTCCATCCTATCTTCAACCTCCAAATCCTCCAACTCCTCCTTGGTTTTTGAATTCAAGTATTTGATGATCTCAGTGGCTTCTGTGGGCATTTCTCCCAATTCTCCTCTTATTTTCTCAATAGCCTGCCTGCTCCTTTGTACTAGTTCGTTTTACTCGAACATGATTTGTACCATAGGCCATATTTCATTTATGGATTTGGAGATATCCATCCAGATACTTTCCTTGGCCTCAACGAGTGTCTTGCTTGCTATTGTTTACTTTCGAAGCTGCTGCAATTCCTATTTGATCTTGTCTGATGCTTGTTTCTCCATGGAGTAGCTGGTCTGGTAAGAAGACTTAAGTTCTTGAAGGTCCTCAACCTCCTTTTTTAGTCTGCTAATTTTCGTCTCTTGTAGGTTCATCTCCTCCATGGATTTTGCCAGTTCTACTGTCTTTTCCAGAGCTGTCAGTGGAGTTGTTGAGGGAATCTCTGTTGAGGGGGTTCCTGCTACAGATGCTTTGCTTACTCCTGTAAGTGGAACTGCGCTCAATGGAATGACTTCCATAGGCGTTGATTGTTCCTTCTCCTTCACTAACCTTTCCAGTTCTGCTTCCATCTCTTTCAACTTTGCATTCTGCTCCATGATCAACTTGAACATCTCGTCCTTCTCACCTTCTGTTTCAACTATCTCCTTTGCTTGTGCATCTTTTGTTGGTGGTAGTTTTAGCTGTTTTATCAGAGATGCTATATCAAATTTTTTTTTTTTAAGCAGCTCCTCGACTACTTTCATGTTCGAGGGGTCGTACTCGATCTTGAGGACCAGTTTTTCCAATGTTTTAATTCTATTATCCTTTGCAAAGGATGATATATTCTCTAACTTTAGTTGTGTCTGAACATTGCTCATAGAGACTTGTAGTTTAGCAGCTGTAGTAGAAGCATTTTCCAAAGTGGAGAAAAATATTTCTCCAGTTTGCCTGTGCAGATCCATTTGATTGGCAGGGTGCACATCCCTGGTGTGAAACTCGAATGTCACTCTTTTGTAATCAGTGATTACCTTCGGGTCGAGCACCTGTGCCTGTAGAAAATCCATGTGCATTCTACCCTTCTCAGTATCGAATGCGGACAATAGTCTGTGCTGTGCCGTTGATGTCTGTTTCCAAAACTGAGCATAAGTGTTGCTGGTCAGCATTTGATTCCTCTTCTTAATCAGATCATACTTCTAAAAAATACTCAACTTCGGTCCTCCTTTACTCGACTGGTCAACTAGTGAAGTATCCGTCAACTTCTTGGATGAAACTGAGAACATGATCTGCTTGTCGCTTGTGATAATAGGTGGCTGATCACCTTCCCTAGTAGTAGTGGACTGGGTTTCCTTTTCACTAGCCATGTCAATTGTGTGACTGGATTTTAGCCTTTTGGTGTGTAATTGGAAATCTTCAGCCAAGACTTCGGTGATGGAAGGTGAAGTATCCTTCCTGGATCTTTTCTCCTTGGGAACCTGTGGTGTAGTTTTCTGTGAGATCAAGACCGAAGGGTCCTACTGTTCTACCTCTATCAGAGTGTTCGACTCCCATTCTGTTTGATTTGTGAACTTTTCTATCTCAGGCTTGGGTGTATGAACATATGGAACATTTTTATTCTTAACCCTCATCTTCGAAATTATCCCGCATGGATCATAGTGCCATAGGAAACTAACATGGAACTTCATTTCTTTCAAAAGTCTGTCTACTTCCTCCCCGATGCCTCGACTATTACAGATGAAAGACCCTATTTTCCCTTTAATTATAAGCTGCTGTTTCTTCTTTAGAGATACAAAATGTATGTCGTTTGAGTTAATCATTTTCCTTATGTACTCCAGGGCAAATATCCTCACGAGAAGATACTTGGGCAGTTTGTATGGAGCTAGCTCACATCCATATACTTTGATCTTAGTGTGGTTTTGGTAAAGATACCAATCTCCAGTTTTTACAAGGTCTGAGAGGTGTAAGATCCTTTGAATCTCCTCATTTATTCTTGGTTCTGGTCTGCCACTGAGCATGCTCACCATTGGGTGGTAAAACTGCTTGATAAACTGTTTGAAACTGAACTATATGGAATTTCTTCTGAGCAGCGAAGTCCAAGATGTTACCACTTGCGGCTTCTCGTTCTTGTTTAGTTTTTGCATTGAGAAAGAGAACATGTCCGCTTGAAAGAAAGTGAACATGTAAGCTAGTATGGAGGAATACTGGAACATGCCCTCTGTGGTGAAATTTGAAAGATGTTCATGAATACTGCTCACCAGGAAAGTGTTGTAGTCAAACTGAGTGGTGGGCCTTTCCTCTGTAGAGAAAATGGACAGAAAACCCAATATGGGTTCATCCACCCATTGGTCTGAAAAATAACCAAGCAGAGAACAAAGAGATGAAATGACTTGGTTTCCCTTCTCTGAGAACAGGGAGGAAGGATACGAAAGATTTTTCTTGGGGAGCTGAGCATCCTGTGGGAGGAAAAGCTCAAAAATCTGGGCTCTCTGAGGGAAATATAGTTTCTAGTACAACTCTGTTATGACTTCGAGATTAAAAGGAGAGGCGGATTCAGTTTTGGGTATCTGCATCATCTGATCAATGGCTTCTGGTGTGATGAAGAACATAGTTTCTCCCAATGATGAGACTATGGTTCTTTGGTCGGGGAGATAATGAGCCTGAAATTTGAGGGAAAATTCAGGGAAATGATGGACCTGGGGGAAAATATATAGAGGAAGGTTGGACTCCCAGAGCTCAATTTCATCGCTCTGATCTAAGAAAGTATCTTTGAGCCATGACTGCAACTCCGTGAAGTCGAATTCACATCTTATGTCTGTGATTAGGTGATTTTTGTCGGCTAATGGGATCCTGTCGAGGTTGACAGGAGGTGGGAGGAAAGGATTTTCCTTGGCTTCCTCTTTCTTGGACTTTGGTGCCATCACTGTGGAAAATACCTGTAATTCAAACAAAAACGTTAGCGGGAATGGTGGTGGTTTTGGGCCGCTGATTGAATCTGGAAGAGGAGAAGGATAAACTTCCTGGTGCGAGGATAAGATAAGCAATGGGCGAATGACGGAGGTGAGTTGGTTTTGAGCAAACGGATATTCGTTGGGGATAGGAGACAGATCAGCAGGCTAACAGATAAGTTAGCCTGTAATAAATGGCCAACGGGTCCTTTGGAGCGTGAGATGGCAGGTAGAAACGAGTGACGAGTGCGACCGGGTGATGTGGAGGGTGTTGATTGGGGACTGGCCATGATGAAGGGGCCTGTGATGGGTGAACAGGGGGAATGAACTGACAGAGTTATGGGATGTGACCATTAGGAGAAGATAGTGGAAAAATGATGTCATGGAGCGATGGGGGTATATCAGGAAAATGGTAAGTGGTAAGTGGAAAAGTGGTTTGCGGTAAATGGTGGGAGTCTGAAGCAATAGGTTCCTACCACGTTAGAGGAGGGGGCCTGATAGAAAACCAT